>JAODAL010002949.1:0-183692 GCA_025379985.1 Phyllomedusa bahiana
ATTGGGGCCTAATACGGGGATTTTTTCCGGCCGTAATTACCACTCCCGGGCGAAATTTAGGGACTGAAACGTCAATTTTAAGCCGTGTGAACATAGCCGAACGCATTTATTTTTGATAATGTTTGAATATGTATCTTAATTTACTTAGCTAGTATTTGACATTTTGCTCTGTTTTCCTATTATGAAACGATGTTTATGCTGGGACTGTTTATTCTTGTTACTCCTTGGTCTTTTTACTAGATGCTTGATATTGTAACAACTGTTTTATAGGTTGAAAAATTTTATATCCAGTAAAAAATAAAAAAAATAAAAAGGAGGAAAATAAATTCCTGGGCATTCTTTTACACTTTTTTTTTTTTAAAATTGGCACCATCAATCGAGTGGACATACAATGTATTTTAGAAACAAAAGCCCCTGGTTATTATCAAGCAAAGTTAGAGGGTTTGGTTTATTCTGTCTCCTGCAGAGCCATGGACACTTGGTGCATGCACAGGCCTCCAGCTACACTCACTAGACATCTGGGATGTTCACAGTGTTTCTTAGATGTGGATTTGGATCTGTGCTTCGGGAACCGACACTGACCCAAACAGGCATCTAACAATGTGCAGTGTGTTTTACATCTCTTTCAATGTTAAACACGCATCGGTGTTAAGACGAGTGACCGCCGACGCGCGTTTTACATACGTCTTTCTAATGTGCATTTCGGATCTGTTCAAAGAACTGTCAATTATTGACCCGAAAGATGCAGCAGACGCCCTATTTAAAACTATGGGATGTGATCCTGCTGCATCCAACACGCAGCTCACTCTGGGTGCGTGCTGGACGTGTTTTATGCAGCACTTCCGAATGTTTTTCGGATCAAAAACAAAATTCAAAACTGCCGTATTAACATCCCCTAAGGGTATGAGGGGGGAAAAAAAAGTGTCACATTCAGAAAAATAAACGCAAGACTCAAGACTTAGATACAGAAGTGAACCACACTATCACTAATCTCTATGGGCGAACTGAGGGAAAGAGTCCATGCAGACAAACAAAGGAAAGTGATGTGAACAGAGCCCAAAATACTCGATCATGCGGGGAGCATGGGCCCAGGGATGAAAGACCAACTCAGACAAGGCCCCAACTTCCAGGGTCAGATGACTGGTTCAAGTTTTTAAGTTTTCTTTCCCCACAATGCACCAGCCCTACAGGCATGTGTATATAATATACATAATTAGGTGCATGTACGTGCAGAGAAATAGCTACATGTATTGATAGATGCATGGACAGATTACTACAAAGATCCATACAATTATCTACATAGAAAACTTTACATACGCAGATCTATACATTAGTGTAGATACAAGCATACACGGATCACTAGGTACACATAGATATACATACAGATTGTGATATACGTATAGTGTGATTAGGTATATACATAAATACATATCTAGCTATACATCCCCATAGACATATGTACAGATCGCTATATATGTAGAGATGTATACACACCTACATGTATAGATATGTACATAGGTAACTCTATATAGACAAGTACATACAGATCACCATGTATGCATAGATGGCTATATGTTTAGGGATCTACAGAATTAGGTATATACATAACTACATGTATAGATCTACATAACTATAGACATATGTACAGATCACTATAGAAGTGTATACAGAAAACAACATGTATAGATATGTACATAGTTAACTATATATAGACATGTATATAGATACAAGCATGTACAGATCTATGTACACATTGAAGGCTATATATGTATAGTGATCTATAGCTTTAGGTATATACATAACTCCATGTATAGATACAAGTATATATAGATCACTATTTAGAGACATATAGAATAGGGAATACACTACATGTATAGATATGTACACAGATAACTATATAGACATATGTATAGTCAGAATTAGATATAGATGGCTATATGTATAGAGATCTATAGCATTAGGTATATACATAACTATAGATACAAGTATGTACAGACCACTATGTGGCTATAATGATCATTGGCATTAGGTATATACATAACTACATGTACAGATCACACACAGCAGTATCAGCCCATGGAGTTCGCCCTCGGCCCCGCGCTCCGGAGCGGCCGCCTCTAGACACATGGAGGCTCCCGGCCTCCTCACATGCGGCAGTAACGTGGCTCGGGCGGCGGAGCTTCAGGCGGGTTCCCAGCCCCACTCCCCCCGGGCCGCAGCTCTGCCCAGCAGCCGCCGCCCCCGGCGCCCAGTATTCGGGGTGCCCGGCATGAAATACCCAGTAATCCCCAGGCTCACCATGCTGACCGCCGGCCTGGGGTGCTGCTCGATGGCGGCCACAGAGAGAAAAGGGAGGAGTCAGTGCGCCGCGCCGCTATATCCCCCCGCCGGGAAGAGGAGTGGCGACGGCACGTCTTACCGCCGGGACCGAAGTGATAGAAAGCGGCTGACATGCGATAGTACACCGCTACAAATACCGCACACGTCCCCACATCTCAGTACAGCGCCGCTGGTGACGGTTCAGCGCTCACAACGCCAACAATCCAGTCACTTCTGCCGGGACTACTTTACGTCGCGGAAGCATCAGCTGATCTCTGCCGGCTCCTATCGTGACGTGGTAGAGAGCGCTGTAATAACCTAATAAACCCGTTGGCGGCGCCGCGGAGGGGTCTGGGGCGCGGGGACCGGGGCGGGCGTCGACTGCCGGTGGATTTTGCTCCGTTTTATCACTTTTTGCCTCGGTGAGGCCGGGTAGTACTTCCGGGGCGGTGACCCCGGTGACGGCTGCTGCCCGCGCAGATGGGTTTGAGGCTGGTGGAGAATACTGTGGAAGCACAGACACCACGCGGCGGAGGAGCTGCAGCGGCTCCTGCTCAGGTCTGTCAGCTGCACTGCTGGGGCTTGTAGTGCTGCAGCGGCTTCGCTTTACTGCAATGTCGTGCACCGGGTGCTGCTTGTTACCTTGACACTGACAGAGCGGATGGCTACAGTCATTAGGGTGTGTGATACTGACTGTGGCCCCATAGGAGCGACGTGTATACAGCAATGCATTGTACTACTGCTGGGGCTTGTAGTCCTACACAGGGCTGTGTGTACATCAGTAGGTTGTGATCCTACTTGTTGTGCTGGGACCTGTGGTCATGCAGAGGGCTGTATGTACATCATTGGTTATAGCACTGCTGGGGCTTGTAGTCCTACAGAGGGGATGTGGGCAGATCGGTGACACTGCTTGTATTGCTGGGGCTTGTAGTCCTACAGAGGGGATGTGGATAGATCAGTGACGCTGCTTGTATTGCTGGGACCTGTAGTCCTACAGAGGGGATGTGGGTAGATTGGTGACACTGCTTGTATTGCTGGGGCTTGTAGTCCTACAGAGGGGATGTGGGTAGATCGGTGACACTGCTTGTATTGCTGGGGCTTGTAGTCCTACAGAGGGGATGTGGATAGATCAGTGACGCTGCTTGTATTGCTGGGGCTTGTAGTCCTACAGAGGGGATGTGGATAGATCAGTGACACTGCTTGTATTGCTGGGGCCTGTAGTCCTACAGAGGGGATGTGGGTAGATCGGTGACACTGCTTGTATTGCTGGGGCTTGTAGTCCTACAGAGGGGATGTGGGTAGATCGGTGACACTGCTTGTATTGCTGGGACTTGTAGTCCTACAGAGGGGATGTGGGTAGATTGGTGAAGGAAAATAGAGTTAGATGCCAGCTCACCTCTCCGGCGGACAGCACGGATCCTCCCGGTGCCAGGGAAAACAGCCAGTGAAAATCAGACAAGGTCAATGGATCCAGCTATCCATGAAAAAATGGCCCGTTGGTGAAAATAAAATCCAATTTATTGAAATACCATTAAAAGCAAAATGGCATAAGTGCGGAACAAGGCAAGAAAGTGCCGACGCGTTTCGGGGTGAACCCCTTAATCATGGCATACATGGTGTTAACATATATCAATCTTAAATAGTATTTCCTAATTGCACGTACCTTACACGCATCACAGCCGAGGGTCCCGCGCGCAAAACAGACCACAACTTCCGGAACGCCACCGACACTTCCGGAAACCCCACAATGACGTCAACATGGAAATCACATGACGAACTAGCCGGCACGGACAGCGCATGCGTAGGCGTCATCAAAGCGGGTACCTGGAGACAATGGTGGTAGTACGACCAGGACACAGGGCGCAGTAGGCGAACAGGAATGAGTACTGAATACGCGCGGCGGCCCCAGCAATAGCGCACGCAAGGCTAACCACATACAAAAGAAGAAAAAAAGACATAAAAAAATATAAAAACAACCCTGTAATAATCAAACGACAAACCTACTATAACTGAACAAAACATTAAGTCATTGAACAATAAATGTCAAAAAATAATTGCTACATGTATTACTAATATATATAAGTGCAATTCATATGCATGTACAGCTCCTATATAACACACAACAGAGACCCACTATATATTGAAACTAAGGAAAAAGTGAACAACAACAAAAGTCAACTAATAATGATACAAAATTTCATTCTTGATATTGAGTCCATTGGGGAAAATAGTATCTAAGATTGTAATCCAAAACGCCTCCTTATCCAGTAATATACGACGTAAATCCCCACCCCTTTTGGGTGCAACAACCCTCTCAATTGCAAAGGCCCTAAAGTGTTTAGTGCTGGAGTTATGTTCAGAGACAAAATGGCGAGCAGCATTTGAGATTGTACGAAAACCTGGGTTTGCTATATTATTGAGATGTTCGCAAATACGAATCTTAAACTTGCGGGATGTGCATCCCACATAATACAAGTTGCATTCTCTGCAAACAATCAGATAAATTACCGACATGGAATTACAGTTTAAATATTGTTTAATTTTGTACTCTTTATCATGAACTATGAATGTTTTTGTTACTGTAGTAAATAAGCATGTCTTGCAAGGATAAGACCCGCATTTGTAAAACCCATACTGTCAGCCAATTCCGCTGTGTATTTGTTGGATTGTAAGTATTCTTTACAATACGATCGCCAATGGTGGTCGATCGTTTAGCCACCACACGGCATCCCTGTGATAGAATATCTCGCAGGATGGAATCATCAAACAAGATCGGAATGTTGCCCATAATAATGTCCCTAATTTGGGAAAAATGGGCACTGTGATTGATAACTACGGTGGGTTTTTGGGGATGTTTATGTTGGCGTTCACGACAAAGTAATTGGGTGCGACATTTTTTATCCACGATTGTGCGCGCCCTACTAAGAGCCCAATTCGGATATCCTCTAGCTTTCAATAGTTTCTTAATTTTGTTGTATTATGCTATATGTCTCCTGTGTTGTGCAATTGCGTTTGGCTCTGGTAAGCTCGCCCACTGGAACAGATTTTTTTGTGTGCCCAGGGTGATCACTATCGAAGTGCAGAATGGTATTGCCGGATATTTCCTTCCTATAAGATTTCGTATAAACGGTCTGTCCCTCAACTCCCGTCAATTGCAGATCCAAAAACGAAATGCTTGTAGAATGCGTATTGAAAGTGAAGATCAAATTCAGCGGATTATTATTCAAATATTCAAAAAATCGCTCCAACTCATTGTCTGTTCCCTTCCATACAAACAGCATGTCATCTATATATCTTCCATACCATTGGACATCACCTGCAAATGGATTATTATCTGAAAAAATATACAACTGCTCATACCAAGACATAACCAGATTAGCAAGAGATGGAGAAAATTTGGCTCCCATTGAAACACCACGTAACTGTAAATAATATTTATTATTAAACAAAAAATAATTATGTGTCATTAGAAACCTCACCACCAAAACAATGAAAGATTGCAACTCACTGGAAAAAGTGCTAAAATTAGAAAAATGAAAATTTAGAGCAAGCAAGGCGATGTCCAATGGTATGGAAGTATAGAGCGATTGGTGACACTGCTTGTATTGCTGGGACCTGTAGTCCTACAGAGGGGATGTGGGAAGATCGGTGACACTGCTTGTATTGCTGGGGCTTGTAGTCCTACAGAGGGGATGTGGATAGATCAGTGACGCTGCTTGTATTGCTGGGGCCTGTAGTCCTACAGAGGGGGATGTGGGAAGATCGGTGACACTGCTTGTATTGCTGGGCTTGTATCCTACAGAGGGATGTGGGTAGATCGGTGACACTGCTTGTATTGCTGGGCTTGTAGTCCTACAGAGGGGATGTGGGTAGATCAGTGACACTGCTTGTATTGCTGGGGCTTGTAGTCCTACAGAGGGGATGTGGGTAGATTGGTGAAGGAAAATAGAGTTAGATGCCAGCTCACCTCTCCGGCGGACAGCACGGATCCTCCGGTGCCAGGGAAAACAGCCAGTGAAAATCAACAAGGTCAAGGATCCAGCTATCCATGAAAAAATGGCCCGTTGGTGAAAAATAAAATCCAATTTATTGAAATACCATTAAAAACAGAATGGATAAGTGCGGAACAAGGCATGAAATTGCCGACGCGTTTCGGGGTGAACCCCTTAATCATGGCATACATGGTGTTAACATTTTTATCAATCTTAAAATAATGTTTCCTAATGGAAACGTACCTTACACCATCACAGCCGAGGGACCGCGCGCAAAACAGACCACAACTTCCGGAACGCCACCGACACTTCCGGAAACCCCAAATGACGTCAACATGGAAATCACATGACGAACTAGCCGGCATGGACACGCATGCGCAGGCGTCATCAAAGCGGGTACTGGAGACAATGATGGTAGTACGACCAGGACACAGAGCGCAGTAAGCGAACAGGATTGAGTACTGAATACGCGCGGCGGCCCCAGCAATAGCGCACGAAAGGGCTAACCACATAAAAAAGAGAAAAGAAAAGACATAAAAAAATAAGAAAAACCCCTGTGTAATCAAATGACAAACCTACTATAACTGAACAAAACATTAAATCATTAAACAAAATGTCAAAAAAAAATTGCTACATATATTACTAATATATATAAGTGCAACTCATATGCATGTACAGCTCCTATATAACACACAACAGAGACCCTATATATTGAAACTAAGGAAAAAGTGAACAACAACAAAAGTCAACTAATTGATACAAAATTTTCATTCTTAATATTGAGTCCATTGGGAAAAATAGTATCTAAATTGTAACCCAAAACGCCTCCTTATCCAGTAATATACAGCATAAATCCCCACCCCTTTTGGGTACAACAACCTTCTCAATTGCAAAAGCCCTAAAGTGTTTAGTGCTGGAGTTATGTTCAAGACAAAATGGCGAGCAGCATTTGAGATTGTACGAAAACCTGGGTTTGCTATTTTTATTGAGATGTTCGCAATAAGATCTTAAACTTGCGGGATGTACATCCCACATAATACAAGTTGCATTCTCTGCAAACAATCAGATAAATAACCGACATGGAATTACAGTTTAAATATTGTTTAAATTTTGTACCTTTATCATGAACTATGAATGTTTTTTTTACTGTATAAAAAGCATGTCTTGCAAGGATAAGACCCGCATTTGTAAAACCCATTTCTGTCAGCCAATTTCGCTGTGATTTGTTGGATTGGTAAGTATTCTTTACAATTCGATCGCCAATGGTGGTCGACCGTTTAGCCACCACACGGCATCCCTGTGATAGAATATCTCGCAGGGTGGAATCATCAAACAAGATCGGAATGTTGCCCTATAATGGCCCTAATTTTGGGAAAAATGGGCACTGTGATTGATAACTACGGTGGGTTTTTGGGGATTTTATGTTGGCGTTCACGACAAAGTAATTGGGTGCGACATTTTTTATCCAAGAGTGTGCGCGCCCTACTAAGAGCCCAATTCGTATATCCTCTAGCTTTAAATCGTTACTGAATTTTGTTGGAATCAGATATATAGTCTCCATGTGTTGTGCAATTGCTTTGGCTCTGTAAGCTCGCCCACTGGAACAGATTTTTTTGTGTGCCCAGGGTGATCACTATCGAAGTGCAGAATGGTATTGCCGGATATTTCCTTCCTATAAGATTTCGTATAAACGGTCTGTCCCTCAACTCCCGTCAATTGCAGATCCAAAAACGAAATGCTTGTAGAATGCGTATTGAAAGTGAAGATCAAAAATTTAGCGGATTATTATTCAAATATTCAAAAATCGCTCCAACTCATTGTCTGTTCCCTTCCATACAAAACAGCAAGTCATCTATATATCTTCCATACCTTGGACATCACCTGCAAAAGGATTTTTTATCTGAAAAAATTTTACAAAATGCTCATACCAAGACATAACCAGATTAGCAAGAGTGGAGAAATTTGGCTCCCCTTGAAACACCACGTAACTTAAATAATTTTTATTATTAAACAAAAAAATATTTTGTGTCATTAGAAACCTCACCACCAAAACAATGAAAGATTGCAACTCACTAGAAAAAGTGCTAAAATTAAAAAATGAAAAAATTTAGAGCAAACAAGGCGATGTCCAATGGTATGAAGTATAGAGCGATTGGTGACACTGCTTGTATGCTGGGACCTGTAGTCCTACAGAGGGGTTTGGGGAAAATCGGTGACACTGCTTGTATTGCTGGGGCTTGTAAATCCTAAGAGGGATGTGGATAGATCAGTGACGCTGCTTGTATTGCTGGGGCCTGTATCCTACAGAGGGATGTGGGAAGATCGGTGACACTGCTTGTATTGCTGGGGCTTGTAGTCCTACAGAGGGGACTGTGGGTTTGAAACGGTGACACTGCTTGTTTTGCTGGGGCTTGTAAATCCTACGAGGGGATGTGGGTAGATCAGTGACATGCTTTTATTCGGGGCTTGTAGTCCTACAGTGGGTGTGGGTAGATCAAATGACCTGGTTGTATGCTGGCTGAGTCCTACAGAGGGGATTGTGGTAATCAGTGACACTGCTTGTATTGCTGGGCTTTAGTCCTACAGAGGGTGTGGGGGTAGATCAGTGACACTGCTTGTATTGCTGGGCTTGTAGTCCTACAGAGGGGGGTTTGTGGGAAATTCATTGACCGCTTTTTATTGCGGGGGCTTTTTAGTCCTACAGGGGGGATTTTGGGTAGATCGGTGACACTGCTTTTTATTGTGGGGCTTTTTTAGTCCTACAGAGGGGTTTTTGGGGGATGGGTTTACACGGCTTGAAATTGGGGGCCCTTTTTGGTCCTAAGGGGGGAATGTGGGCAGATGGGTGACACCTTGTATTGCTGGGGTTGTAGCCCCTAAAAGGGGGGGGATGGGGAGATCGGTGACATTTGTTTTAAAATTGCGGGGGCTTTTAGCCCTACGGGAGGGGATGTGGGGGAGATCGGTGCCCAACTGTTTGTATTGTGGGGCTTTGAGCCCTACAGGGGGAATTTGTGGGCAGATTTTTTACACTGCTTGTATTGGGGGGGGCTTGAGTCCTACGGGGGAATGGGGGCAAAATCGTGGGGACATGCTTGTATTGCGGGGGTTTTGTAGCCCTACAGAGGGGATGGGGGGTTTAGCCCGGGGCCCCAATTTGCTTTTTATTGCGGGGCTTGTGGGGCCCTTTACAGAGGGGAGGGTGGGAAAATTTCGGTGACCCCTGTTTTGTATTGCGGGGGCCCTTTTTTAGTCCACAGAGGGATGTGGGTGGATGGGGAAAACTGTTTGTATTCCTGGGGTTTTTTAGAAAAAGTCTTAAATGTTTAAAACAAAATTAAAAAAGATTCTTAACTTTAATAAAATTTTTCCAACATTCAGTGTTCAGTACTTCTGCACAACTTCCCGGGATCTCTAACAAGGAGCTTAATCCAAAATTTCCAAAGGGGTGTTTGACCCCCTGAATCGCCCAATAAATTTAGGGGATCAATTTGAATTGGGTTTTAGACAGCCCCTTTCTCAAAAATGCTGTTCACATTTTGACATCATGAGCCCCAAAGACAACACCTTAAAAATTTTGACCAACATTACCTCCCCTTTGGGTGGGGATGCCCCTCAAAATGGAATTTGGCCACGGGGCTTAGGTTGTCATGATTTGCCCCATCGAAAGTTACAACAAGGGGACGGGAAAAGTAAACAAAAAAGGCCAAAGAAGGGGGATGCCCTTTTGGCTCCATCCACACGTTTGCCAATTCTTTGTAAGCATTTGCCCTGCGGAATTGGATGATGAATGGCCGCACAACTCCAGGGAGGGAGGGGCCCAAATTTAAAGGGGGTTCAAAACCTTTATAGTTTTATTTCCCATCAGTCCCGGTCTGTGTGCTAGGGTACCTGACCGGTAAATGTAAGTAAGAAAGTCTTTCCGCTTATCATGCCTTGTATTCCACCATCCAGACGACTTTATATATTGTTGTTTTCACTCCTGCCGTATCCAGGTCATCAGCATTAGCCAAAAGTGCACAGACTTTCTTCAAAATAAAGGTATTGGAATTTAAAAAATCTCCTTTTCGGAAAATCTCCCAAAAAATTTTATAACAGCACGGAGCTTTTAGATCTAGAGATTAAACCAAAAGTAAGCTTTTGCTTTTTGGGGTCTTTTGGGACTTTTTAATTACAGACCTGACCTGGCTGATGCATAGCGCTCTCTTTGATGTCTCCAGCATTGTTGGCGGTCATCATTTCTGTTCAGAGGGAATCGCCTTTCATCACTGAACTGCACCGGGACAAAAGGTGCCCTGTACCCCCGGTGGTGGGTTAGTTACTCTTTTCCCGTGTCCACCCCCCAAAACCCCTCTTGAATTAAACGGTTATGGGAAAGGTCTTTATGTGAAAACTTGGGTGCCCCCTTGCTCCCTTACAAAGTGCTGGAGATTGCGGCATTCAAAAATCTGGTTCTTTCAAAAACTTTTTTAAATTTAAGCCCCATCAGTGTTAAAGGGGTTTCCGATGTCAGAAATGGGGCTGGCATATCCCATAGGGGAAGTGCCGTTGGTTTTTTGAAAAAGTTACTCTCCAAATTCCCTTTCAATGGGCGTTTCAGGTGCACTCTGCTGTATTGAGAACTCCCATTGAAATGAATGGAGAGTAACCACTGGAGTTGCAGGGGCCCATTCTTTAAGATAGGTGCTTTTCCCACAGCCCCCTAAAGAAATTTTGGCAATTTAAACGATATGGAATTTAAAGGCTGAGAAGTAACCCCCTTTAAACCCCATTTAAAAAACCCCCCCATGACTTTTGGCGTCAGCTGGGTTGGGCCCGGGTTGGGTTGGTCTACAGCGAGGGCTTTTTTTTGGTTTTCGCTGTTTAAATTTGGGGTTTGCTGAATACCCCATCCCCGATCCCAAAAGGGATCTCCTGCCCACCCGGAGGAAACCCCCGAAACCCCATGGGTTTTAAACCCCTTTTTGGGGCGGCGGGCGTTTTCCGAGCGCAATAAAAGGGGTTTCCCCTTGGCCCCTGTTGGGGGAAGGAAAAACCCCTGACCCGACAGAGCTCAGGGGAAAGGCTGCCAGTTTGCCCCGGGGGCCAGAGTACCCCGAGCCCGTCCCGTTAACAAGCCAGTGATCAGGGCGCTGTGAGCTGCCCTGAACATGCCTGTTTCAGACTGCCCCAGATTTGAAATTAAATTTGCATTTTTGAAAAATGCTTTAAATATTTTGTAAGTGTAAAAAAAATTTTTTTTAAAAAAAATGTAAAACACTTCATAGAATTTTTTTTAAAAAAAAAGGTAAAAAAGAAACAAAAAGTGTAAAAAAATAAAAAAAATAAAAAAATAAAAAAATAATTGTGCATAAATTACAAAACACAAAAAAAAAACCCACAAAAAATTGGAAAACCCCGGAAAATTTTAGAATTAATCTAAAAAAAAAGGTTTTTTACCCTCTGAAAACTGAACCGTGTAAAAAAAACGAAAAAAAAAACAACAACAATTTCTGCAATTATTTTTAAGTGAACTTAAACTATTCCCCCATAAAGTACAACTTGTCTCGAATAAAAAGAGACCTCATCCAACTGCGTCATTGAAAAAATAAAAAAGTTACAACTGTTGAAACGCAAGGAGGCAAAAACTAAAAAAAAACGTTCTGGTCATTAACTACTTTTCAGGCCGGGGAGATAAGGGGTTAAAACCTCAGGTAAAGTCAATAACATAGATTTTCTTTTGATGACGGCAAGTGACCAGTCCAATCTTGAAGCTGATGTGAAGGGAGCAGGTAATATGGGCAAGTGTAAAGATTTGAGTGACTTTTAAATAAATTTTGATTTTTTACCTGGAAGCGGGTCCATTGGGGGAAAATTTTTTTAGTTATGGTTACTACAGGTGGACTGTAACAGGGGGCATTAAAGGGTTGTCTCGCTACAAAGAATAGCTTTCAAAATTTTAGGGAAAAACAAAATAAAGACATTTTCCAAATATATTGCTTTGTTTCCCCTGTTTTCGCTAAGGAGATACAAGTGAATTTATGACCTCCCTGGCTATTTCAGTAACCGACCTGTAAACAATTCTCCCCCTGCTGTTTGTTCAATGAGATAACAGTGAGTGACATCATCACACAGGTGGCAGCAGTGTCCATGCTGCTGAGCAGTAAAAAGCTTGATTTATGTAAAATAAACAGAACTGTAATTAAGGCTTTTGTTTTAGGGATCAGATAAAGCCTTCTGAGAGCAGTTTGAAAAGCTTCTTAGCTAATCTGATCTAATTAGCAACTGAAAGCACGGAGCAAGGAGCTGTATGCAAATGAGTCAGTCTGAACCAGGAAGTGACAGAGTATTTCATTCATGCATTCTCTGAAACTCTGCAGGGAGACAACTCCTTTAAGGCTCATTGATGTGTGTGGGCAGTTAAGGCTCTGCCATCTGGTCTGATCTCTCAGAAGAACTACTATACCCAGACAACCTGATAAAAAGGTGTCGCCTATCTGGCGAAGAGATCAGGCTGGCACAGGAAGTGTGCTCCTCTGTGCTATGTTCTGCTGCGAAACCTAGGATCTTGAGGTTCATGTGGATGTTAGACTAATTACACACCACATTTCTGCTTTCCATTTGATGTACACACCAGGCCATTTATGTTAAACGGATGCCAAGTAGCAGCATCCACCCATAGGGTCCCATTAATAAGAAAATTAAGGGACTAGTTTCATGAAATACGTTTTTTTCTAAATGCCGCTGTATAGAATAGAGTAGAATCGCGGGATATTTAGTACTTTTTGTATAATAACTCCAACAAAAACACACTTTTAGCCTTCATTGGGCCATTTAACCCTACAGATCCTTTTAGCAACAGGTTCGGAGATTTCCCAGGTTACATGATAAACAAACTTTTTTATTTTACTGGAGACACGGGATCTATTAAAGCTTTTTTATGAGGTGGACAACTCCTTTAAAGGGGTTGTCTCACTACAAGGATTGCTTTTTATGTTAAAGATCTTGCAAAAACAAGTCACTAACAGTGTCCTACCTATTCCTAGATATCCCCCCCTTGTATGGGCTGCATCAGCTGCTTGGGTCACTATAGCTACAGACCTGTTTGATTTCTCCTGATAGGCTGCCAGTATTGGTTGCTATAGCTACAGACCTGACTTCTACTGTAGCATAGTAGAAGTCGGTAAACCCGCCCCTGAATTCAAAATGAAACCAAGAAAACCAGACTGAGGTGAGATGAATCAATGTAGTGAGACAACCCCTTTAAGGTCATCTTTAATGGCCCTGCAGATTCCATGCCGGACGGTTCAGGGATCAGATCTGATCAGATATAATACCGTAAATTAGCATCTAAGGCTATTTCTACCCTGCAGTGGACAAAAAACGACCTGAAAACGAATTACTAAAAACGTTCATGAAACTGAGTTTTCTGTCCACTGCCTGTCAAAAGCAGCTGAAAAAACGGCCGTTTTTTGGCCCGTTTTTTGGAGCGTTTTTTGGAGCGTTTTTTGAAGCGTTTTTTTGGAGCGTCTTTGCTCTGCTTTTTAATGTATGCACAAATTAAGCCATTGGATGTAAACTACACCCTACAGAAAAAACGGATTCTGACGCTGAAATCCGTAAAAAATTAATTTTTTTGCGTCAAAAGCTAGATCACTTTATTAGCGCTAAAATATGTTCAGTAAAGGATTTTAGTGCCAAAATCCATAAAAAAACGTATTCTGGTGCCAAAATTTGCAAAAAAACCCCGTATTTCTAGCGATAGAAGCGAGATAACTTTATTAGCGCTAAAATATGTTCAGTAAAGGATTTTAGTGCAAAAATCCGTAAAAAAACCCTTATTTTTAGCGTCCGACGCGAGATAACATATTTTGGCGCTAATAAAGTTAAGAAAAGGATTTTAGAGCCTAAATCCGTATAAAAAACCCCTTATTTTTATCGTCACAAATGAGAGAACTTTATTAGCGTGAAAATCTGTAAAAAAAAAAAAAAACCCCGTATTTTTAGCAAAAAAAAATGAATTGCGCAAAAATAGTTAGTGACCAGAGCATGATCATTTTATTACGAATGGTACAGACAAGGACACATCAAACACTTACCACCCATTATAGGTGTAACTTGGGTCTGCTGGGAGGGTTTTCATTGAAAAATCGCAGCAAAAAATGCGCCAAAAGACGTCTGGCGTTTTCCATAGACTCCTGTAGTAAATTTTCTGTCCGGCTCTGGCGTTTTTTAGAGCATGTTGCAAAATACGACCAGTAAGAAAAACGAGCAGAAGAAAGCTCAGTGGAGACAGCAGGAGGGTTTTACAATAGAAGTCTATGGGAGATGATTTCAGTATTTTTTCCAGCGTTTTTAGAAAACGAAAAACGCTGAAAAAACGAACGTTATTCTGTGCAGTGTAGACATAGCATCTAACATGTATGGAACCAGTCTGAATAATAACAGAATCTTTACAGCGCTGTGAAATATAACAGCACTACAGAAGTGAATAGATGTGGCTGCAGATGCACCTATTATGGGGGTAAAATAAAGTGTGTAGTGTCATTTTTGAAAAAAAAAAAAAAAAGCCAAAAAACAGTATGGGCCACATGTATGAAAACTGTCTTGGTCTAAGAATTTAATTTGCCCGTAGCAACCAATCAGAGCTCTCCTTTCATTTGATATAGTGCTCTGTAAAAATGAAAGGGGTGCTCTGATTGGTTGTTATGGGCAACAAAGAAAGTCTTAGACCAAGACAGTTTTCATACATGTCCCCCTAAGTGGCTATTTTTGGTTTCCTGACAGCCAGAAGCTGCTGAGCTGTTGCTATATAGAGACATATCAAGGGTATAGGAGAGTAGAGATGTCTGTCTGCCACCCCTCTCACTGCTGTATCATCTATGGACTGTGCATACTGGTGTGAGAGGTTAAAGGGGTTTTGCCAGGTGCATAAGGGATCGTGTGAAATGTTCACTCAAATAATCAAACTACAACTAGTGGATTCTGTATACAAAAGACAACACCTTTTTCCACAGCAGCTTGAAAGCTTCTTCATGTTCCCTGTCATCCACTAAAGCAGGGATCTACTCAGATAATCACACTACAACTAGTGGATTCTGTATACAAAAGACAACAGCTTTCTCCACAGCAGCTTGAAAGCTTCTTCATGTTCCCTGTCATCCACTAAAGCAGGGATCTACTCAGATAATCACACTACAACTAGTGGATTCTGTATACAAAAGACAACAGCTTTCTCCACAGCAGCTTGAAAGCTTCCTCAGGTTCCCTGTCATCCACTAAAACAGGGATCTACTCAGATAATCACACTACAACTAGTGGATTCTGTATACAAAAGACAACACCTTTTCTCCACAGCAGCTTGAAAGCTTCTTCATGTTCTCTGTCATCAGATAAAGCAGGGATCTTCTCAAAATCACACTCAACAGAGATTCTGTATACAGAAACACAAAACATACTACGTACCGCCCATGCCTTGAAAGCTTCTTCAGCTCCCTTTCATCAGATAAGAAGTGTTCTCTGTGCAAGCCTGGCCAGCAGCTCTTGTCAGGTCGTATCTAATAGAAGCTTTTAAGTAACTAAGGGCTGGTAAGGCAGCCTGTAGCTCTCTCAGGCTGCAATTGTTGTAATCACATATATTTAGAAAAGTGATTAAATACCCATTTTAGAGGATCCCACGTCAACATTGCATCATGGCAAAACCCCTTTAATTCAGGATCCGTCTTCTGACATGCGATTAGAGGAAGTGGTGGCTTCAGGTGAGGCCACTGGCCACTAACTCCCGCGGCCGCAGATTAGAAGGACCAAAAGCCACTGCTGATATCACTCCTATGGTGGCCTATGACAAGCTCAAACCAAGCATCTGGTTATTGGGGGGTCCGGCATCCGTAAAAGAAGCACCTGCACATATGGAGGGAGGAGGGGCGGGTGTCAGGTCACCAGAAGCAAGAGGGACAGACTAAACTTTTAAAAACTGTTTTATACAAGCTCCCTCTGCTGGGCCATACAAGAAAGTCTGGAAAAAAAACATTCATTCATATTTCTGCTAGTGGAGAAACAAAAGAACACAGCCCTACACCAGGGATCCTCAAACGGCGGCCCTCCAGCTGTTGGGAAACTACAACTCCCATCATGCTTTTATATAATCTATAACAGTGGGAATGATGGGAGTTGTAGTTTCCCAACAGCTGGAGGGCTGCAGTTTGAGGATGCCTGCGAAGAAAAGGTGACTATTTTTTTAATAACTAATAAAAAAAAAATTGGTAACGCATTCCCTTTTAACCTTATGGATACATTCAGCCTGTGTGCCAGGGGCTCCTTAAAGGGGTTGTCTCGCTCCAAGGATTGCCTTTTGTGTTAAAGATCTTGCAAAAACAAGTCACTTTGCAATATATGTACATTAACAGTGTCCTACCTATTCCTAGATATCCCTTCTTGTATAGGTGCATCAGCTCCTCAGGTTGCTATAGCTTCAGACCTGTTCAGTCTCTCATGATGGGCTGCCAACACTGGTTGCTATAGCTACAGACCTGACTTCTATTGCAGTCTAGTAGAAGCCAGTAAACACGCCCCTGAATTCAAAGTAAAACCAAGAAAACAGGACTAAGGTAAGATGAATCAGTGTAGTGAGACAACCCCTTTAAAAGTCTACATGTTAAACACACATCATAAATGCAATGTGAACACGAACCAGCAGCTGCAGAAGAGCGGATTTGTTTCTGTCTTGTCTCTGAGCTGTGACCTCAAGAATAGCAGCTGTGGGTAGAGAGTATATGGAGCGATGTTTGAGTACTTCTGTCTCATAGTCTTATAAGGGAGACACATAAATGATGCCTAGGCTTTATGTATATATAGGTCATAACATTGATTCGTTGTGTTCTCTGTGTAGCTAATGATCAAACCATGTTCTTCTTCTTACAGTGTCCATCAGCAATTCAAGAAGGGCGAGTCTGGCCCGTTCCCTCATAAGGTATTTCATATAAATAAAGCTTAAAGTAAAATTGTTTAACCTACATTGTATTTCAAGTTCTCACAAATTTCTTAAAGGGGACGTCTCACTACAGGGATTATTTTTTATGTTCAAGATCGTTCAAAAACAAGTCACTTTGCAATACATGCCTATTAACAGTATCCTACCTATTCCTAGATATCCCCTCTTGCATGGGCTGCATCAGCTTCTCAGGTTGCTATAGCTATAGACCTGTTCAATCTCTCCGATAGGCTGCCAGTGCTGGTTTTTATAGCTACCCACCTGGCTTCTAATGCAGCCTAGTAAACGCCAGTAAATACTCTCCTGAATTAAAAGTGAAACAAAGAAAACAGGACTGAGGTAAGATGAATCAATGTAGTGAGACAACCCCTTTAAGATCTCTGCTTGCTGTCAGTGATCTGAAACCTTCATACTGTATTCTCATCAGAAAATCTGCTTTATCAGGTCCAAATAACAAAGATCCTGTGTTTAACTGTACAGTTTAACAGCTGTGAGCAGAGTTAGGGGCCGTTTACACGGCACAGGACAAATACCTTTCGGTTTATCCGAGCGGTATTTATACTGTTTTCGTGCCGTGCACACGGCCGCCGGGGGACGGCTTTTCTCTGCGGTTAGTGGAGAAAAGCTCTCCCCCTTTACATAGACATGTTCATATTCCATCCGAAAATCGGTCAGAAGAATGAACGTGTTCTAATTTTTTTTGGAACGCCAGCGGTCTAAAAAAAACGTCCGATGGAAAATCTGTGCAGTGAGGACCGCTGCACAGATTTTCCATTAAGGTCTGTGTAAAAGTTTGTCAGCCAGTTTACAGACTTTTCAAAACCGAAAACCGGCTGAGAAACTGGCTGAAAACAGTGCCGTGGGGACAAGGCCTTAGTGATATCCATATGCTCTAATCTGGTATATGAAGTCCGGCTGTCTGGGCCCTGTCCCACACACCCTTTTTTCTATTTTGACCCCTAGGGCTGATTTTGGGACGGATTTTAGTCCGTACTGCGTGCAAATACGACTGAAATCCGTCCCTGTCATTACGGTAATCCACAGTTCTCATAGAGAACTATGGATTCCATCTCGTCTCCCCACTCGCGAAATACAGCGAAAGTGACATGTCAATTATCCCGGCGGGATATGTGCCGTGGATAATGAAAGTCTATGGGGCCAGTGAGCTGCTGGCCCCTCTGCCCCGCCCCCGTACACACGCCGTAATTGCAGGCGAAATCCGTCCCGCAATTACGGCGTGAATCCGCCGTGTGAACATAGCCTAAAAGGGGCTGTGCAGTTCACACGTTTTACTTAAATTGGTAGTGCTGCTGCTATAAAACCAAAAAAGTTAAACTTACCTCCCCACTTGCCTCTGTTTCCAGCGCTGCCTCTGCCGCTGCTCTTCCTGGTCCCCGCAGTCGGCTTGTGTGCTCTGCAGCTGCTAATTGGCTGCAGCGGTCTCGTGTCTGCTCCTAAAATTATCGTCTGGAGCAGCTGTTGGGCTGCCACAGTGATATTCCGATTGCTAGAGGACCAGGAAGTCAACAGAAGACCGGGGAAGAGCAGCAGCAGAGGCAGTGCTGGAATGAAGGCAAGTGAAAGGTTAGTATCAATTTTTCTGTTTCACAGCAGCAGCAATTTAAGAAGAGATGACTGACTTGGACATCCACAGCATTCTTTGGCTGTTGCAGGTTTGGAGGTGTTTTCCAAAAAATGTTGAAGAAGACATCCCTTGCAGGGCTTAGCTTCCATACAACTTGTCCAGTCCAGTCCATCGGGGGAATGTCTGGCTGTACCCACATGCACTAGTCCGTTGGTAGATCCTGTTGCAGGTGTCAAGATTTGCTGAGAAAAATGAAATGTACATTGACAGCTGTAGATCTGAAGGAGTGGTACAGGTTTGACATGACTTCCATTTTTTGTTTCCTCCCGAAAGGATGATCTACAGGTCCATGTGGTCAGTCCTGGCCAGTGCCAGTCATTGGAGACTTTCTGGAGTGGAAACGGAATCGCTTTTGTGGTGGAGAAAAAGGTATGTGTAATGTTATAAAATATTGTCTGTGTGTATCGCTAGGGCTTGTTCACACGGCGTTTTTGTGATCCGTTTTACGGATCCGTTTTACGAATCCGCAAAACGGATCTAATAATTGTCAGTGTGATTAACATTGAGTTGAATGGCAAAAGCGCATCGCTGTTCCCACGGGAGATCAGCGATGCGCTTTTGAGGGCTCTCCTGCACTGCGCTTTTCGGATCCTCTTTAAGAATTGACATGTCAATTCTTCTTGCGGTTTACGCAAGTGAAAGCCCATAGGAGATAATGGAGTCCGCTTTTGGCACTTGTCCAAAAGTGCTCCACACTCCTGGTACGTAACAGCTGCGCTTTGCATCCTGAAAGCGGATGAGAAAAGCGCAGTGAGCAGGGCTGGATGGCGGGATGGGGCGCAGGTGAGTGGCGGTTGGATGGCGGGACCGGCGCGGCGCAGATCGCGGGACCGGCGGGGCAGGTGAGAGGCGTGGGGGCAGGTGAGCGGCGGCGCTGGAGATCGGGGGCTGCTGATCGGCGTGGACGAGGTGAGCTGGGACGAGGTGCTGCTGTGGGAGGACGAGGTGAGCTGGGACGAGGTGCTGCTGTGGGAGGACGAGGTGAGCTGGGACAAGGTGCTGCTGTGGGAGGACGAGGTGAGCTGGGACGAGGTGCTGCTGTGGGAGGACGAGGTGAGCTGGGACGAGGTGCTGCTGTGGGAGGACGAGGTGAGCTGGGACGAGGTGCTGCTGTGGGAGGACGAGGTGAGCTGGGACGAGGTGCTGCTGTGGGAGGACGAGGTGAGCTGGGACGAGGTGCTGCTGTGGGAGGACGAGGTGAGCTGGGACGAGGTGCTGCTGTGGGAGGACGAGGTGAGCTGGGACGAGGTGCTGCTGAGAGCTGGGACGAGGTGCTGCTGTGGGAGGGAGAGAGACTGACTGACTGACTCTCCCCGTCCTTCTGAAAACGCATCCGGAAAGCGGATGCGTAAAACGCAAGTGAAAAAGCATTCAAAACGGATCCAAATAAAGTATCCAATGCTGCGTTTTGCGGATCCGCTTTCCGGATGCGTTTTTCAAGTGCCAAAAATGGATCCGTAAAAAGGATCCAAAACGCCGTGTGAACAAGCCCTTAGATTGTATGCTTACAGAAGTAAGCACAACGTGTGGAGACAAAGTATAATTTCCAATAAGAGGATAAAGATGTTGCTACAATTCTCAAATACCTATGGTGCCACAGGAGCAACAGGATTGGTCTGAGATGGTCTAAAAAAATTAAAATTACAGATAGGACGCCTGTGTTGCAACATCGCTAGTCTCTTGTAGAATCCCAAACGTAGTGTTGCTGTGCATATTAAAGTGTTCTAGTCTAGAGTTTCATTTCCTCATTTCCGTGTTTCTACATGACAACCATTTCCAGTGTGTTTTTGATGCAGATACAGACTTTCAAAATGTCAAAAACCGACTGTAACACCATCCCCATAGACCTCAATTGAAAAACCAAGTCGTAGCCCACATGACTCGGATTTTCTTGAGGTCAGATTTAAAAAAAAACTTGGACCATGTTCATCCTCTATATTTTGGATAAAAAACAAAACAGAAATGTTGTGGATGGCTCTGCATCCAAAACCCCATAGAGATGAGTCGGACTTGTTTTCTGACTGTAAATCCGGCAGTAAAAAAACCTCCTAAAATCCACATTCAAAAATCACATCAAAATGCTCATCTGACAACGTGGTTTCAGAATCCGATGAGTATTTTGACATGTATCGAGTGGACGTACCCTTAGAAACTTGCAGATCTTCCCAAAACACACATCTTAAAGAAGAGAAGAACAAAATCGTAGTGCAGACTGTCTGGGCTTTCAGATTCCTTAAAGGAGTTGTCTCACTACAGGCTTTCAGTCTACCTCAGGGTGTCTGGCAGCATAGGATTTTTGAATTCAGGGGTGTGCTTCTTGTCTGCCTCTTCTCCTCCCCCTTCCCCCCTCCCCTCAGCACACAGACAGCTTTCCTGCAGTAACTTCTATACAGCAGGGTGAGGGTGAGGGGGTTTGCTGCCAGAGTTAACCCTGTGTGTGCCTGCCCAGGTCTGCTGGCAGCTGCTCACTGCTGGATCAGCTGCACTGTGCGGCTGCTGTGGCCAAGCTCTTGCTGCTCCTCTTCACAGAGTCAGGAGACAGCAGGGAGAGGGCTGATCTATGAGTGGCTATGGAGCCAGAGGTCTGTGAAGCTGTGTATGCTAATAGCATAGCAGGGGGGATGCAAGTGTTCCTATACCCCCTGCGTAGCATCCACATCTTCACGGACATCTCAAGCAACAACAACCACTGTCCTCCCATCAGCACAGCCACAGGGCAGCTGTGAAGTGTGTTACTATAATCACAATGTGTCACTAATACAGCAGAGCAGGGGGGGGATATAAACCGTTCACTTGCCCCCCTGATCTGTTCTAATAGTATAGTCAAAGCTCCACAGACACATCATGATTATAGTAACATACTTCACTGCTGTCACATCGTACTGACCACAGATCAGCCTCCCCTCTGCTGTCCTCAATCTGTGTAAGAGCAGGAGGGAGCAGGCACACATAGGGTTTTTTTTTGTTTTTTTTTAACAATATTTTATTTGGTTTTTCAATTGTAGATATAAGCATACATGTTCAAAAATTACACACTATGCATTTTCAAGAACATGTTGAACACATATCGTCAAGGACTCAATCTTGTCCATACCAAAGAAAGGAAGCGAAGGAAGTAAAACTTATAATCACAAAAGTTACAGAAGTTAACATCTTTCTAATTGTAACACATACAAAGTGGAATAGACACAACTATTCTAATCTTAAACAAGAAGAGTGTTTACAGGACTAAACAATGGGTGAGTACCCTAACTGTCAATTACCCCGACAGAGTGCATTTCCGGTTGACCCCAATGAATTGTTGTCTGTTGAGCGTTTTCACGATTTAAGAACATTCTTATCCCATCACCGGGCCATCCTATTCCCTTAAATCTTTAGCAGGTTCACCTGACGGTCCCCCCTCCCTCCCCTTTTCCTCTAGCAGGGCCGCCTCGCCCTCACCAAACGAAGAGGCTAGAGAATACAAGTGGCTTCCCTCATCTCTCTCCAAATTGACCAAGGATCCTTCTCTCAGTCTCCCTTTAAAGGGCTTAAAGTACCACTGCGTATATCTGAAACTTTTCATCAAGTCTGCAATTTCACAGCGGGTATAATGTACTAGAATAAAGGAGCGCCACTTGGCGAAAAAAGGTTGCGTTCTCTGACTTCTATGTTTGTCTGCTTCCATGTGGTCGAACCTGAGATAGCTCTTTAGAGTTGTCGTGAGTGCCTCTATTGACGGCGGAAGAGGTGAAAGCCAGTGCTGTAGAACCAGTCGCTTTGCGACCAGGAGAGCCACATGTACTGCACCAGTACATTGCTTTTTAGTTCTTCTCCCCTCCTGTATATTTACTTCCCCCACCTCATGGAAAATCAAAGTGTGATAAGTTCCTCCAATTGACAGGCTCCATGTACGCTCTATATACTTAACTACCCTGTTCCAATATACCTGTATAATCTCACACGTCCATATGCCGTGCCAGAAGTCAGTATTGTTCATTTTGCATCTTGGGCATGCTAGGATTCTGTCCACTCCTGGCCTATTAGATGGGATGTTGAACCCCATATATGCATGGTGCATAATTTTAAGGTAAGTCTCCCTCCATTGTTCTCCTATCACATTTTTCCTAACCAGTGACCAGCCCTTCAGAATTTGATGTTCTATGTCCTCGCACCTAGCAAACAGCGTATCTCTGACACCCCCTAACGCCTTTTCTCTAACCATTTTGTATAAGCGTACAATAGAGTATGTTGCAGGCTGGAGTCGCCATATGTTATCAAAAGCGTGCTCTGAGGTCTCAGAAGCAGGATCACGCAAACGTTCCCTACAAAAGGACAGAACTTGGCCTATTGCCAATGCGTGTTTACCAGGAATGGCAAATTGGTTCATCACCTCACTAGGACTAAGCCATCTTTTATCCTTGGCATGCAGTAGTTGTCCCGTTAACTTGATTCCCTTCTGCTGCAGGGAAAGTATGAGCTTACTATCTTGGCCTGAAGGGGACTCTGGGTGCCCTCTGATCGGCATCATTTTGGAAAGTAGAAAAGGAGCTTTAAACAGCTTTCTCACCTCTCTCCAAGCAATAATTGTATCTCTTAAAAGTACTGACTTTTTGATTGCCACTGGGAGTTTTGTAAATCTTGTGTGGAGTAAAGCAAATGGGTGCCAAGGAGCGGCTAGTTCTTTCTCGATGCCCCAGTTGGAGAAACTATCAGCCTCATACCTCCAATCGAGAACATGACGCATCAGGCAACTTAAATTGTACCCTCTTAAATACGGTAGACCTAGACCCCCACAGGACTTATCAAGCATCAGTTTCTCAAGCTTAATCCTCGCTTTGCGCCCTGCCCATATGAATCTCGAGAAAGCCGAGTTGAGTTTAACCACATCGAGGTGTCGCAATAGCAGAGGCAGAGTTTGTAGCAGATATAAGAGTCTTGGGAAACTGAGCATCTTAACCAGGTTGCACCGCCCCGACAAAGACAATGGCAGGAATGACCATCTTTTTAGCTCCTCTATGATCTTAGTGATAACCGGGTGGAAATTTAAATTGTATAAGTTATCTGATGTTCTGCTAATTTTTACTCCCAGATAAGTAATATACCTAGGTGCGATCGTCACCTCAATTCCTGCTCGAATCCAATCGGCCTTTGGGAGTCTCGGACCTAGCTCCAACATTTCGCTCTTGCTAACATTTATTTTGTATCCTGAAAAGGAGCCGAATTCCCTGATCAATTCCAGTATTTTTGGTAGATGAGAGATAGGATCCGCCAAAAACAGTAAAATATCATATGCAAATAATGCAGATCTAACCTGTCCCTTCCCTACCTGAATGCCCCTGAATGTGTCCGAATTCTCCAACATTCTAGCCAGAGGTTCAAGAGCAATGTTGAACAAGAGGGGAGAGAGTGGACATCCTTGTCTCGTCCCCTTTCCTAGCTTGAATCTCTGTGACAGGAATCCTGCGGTATGTACTTGTGCTGTCGGAGAATCATATATGGCTTTTAGGAGAACTCTAAATTTCCCCACTATTCCCATTCTATCTAGAACCAGGTCCAGCCAGTCCCAGCGAATGTTATCGAATGCTTTCTCCGCATCTAGCGTGACCAAAGCTGGGTGTTCGCCTGGGACCGGACTGGACCTGATCCTATCCAGAACTGCAATCACTTTCCGCAAATTACCCACTGCCGCTCGACCTCTTATAAAGCCCTTTTGTGCTGGCCCTATTAATTTTGGTAGATATTGAGCTAAGCGGTCTGCCATTATTTTTGACAGCAACTTTTGATCTAGGTCTATTAGTGATATTGGTCTATATGATCCTGGGGCAAGCGGATCCTTACCCGGCTTTGGCAACAATTTAATGTAAGCATTCTTCGATTCTGGCCTAATCACTCCTGTCTGCAATATTTTGTTAAAGTGATGCGTTAGCACTGGGGAGATATGTTCCTGTAGAACCTTATAGAATTCCCCAGAGTACCCGTCAGGTCCCGGAGCTTTGCCCGCTGGTAATCGTTTGATTGCGTTTTGGACTTCTTTTATGGTTATCTCTGCATTTAACTCCTCTCTCTGATCTGACGAAAGTCTAGGTAGTGATGCCCGAGACAAGAACTCGGAAGCTCCATTCCCCTCATCTGATGATGGAGAGTTATGACCCGAATAGAGATCTTTGTAAAAATCTCCGAAGATTGAATTTATGTCTCGGGGATCAGAAGATACCTCACCTCTGGTATTTTTCAGCGAGGTGATGGCAGTTGGTACCCGCCTCCCTTTTGCCAGTCGCGCCAACAGCCTTCCAGCCTTGTTGCCAAAGCGGAATAGATCTGCTTCAAACTGGGATCTATAGTAAGCTTCTCTATTGTCTATCCATATTTCAAACTCCTTTTTTGCGGCTACCCATAGCTCCTTGTTTTTTAATATGGGAGATTCCTGGAAAGCTTGATATGCAATCCTGAGTTTTTTACTTGCCAGGTCACATTGCTGATTAGCCTGACGTTTGTAGTTTGTAGTGTAGGCAATGATCCTGCCCCTGAGAGCGGACTTCGCAGTCGCCCAGTATAGTGCCGTATCCCCCTCATGTTCACTGTTATCTGAGTGGTATTCGACCCACCATGCCTTCAGCATGTCGGAGAAGGATTCTAGTTTCGCCAGGTTGGAGGGGAATTTCCAGAGTATGTCGGATCCTCTGGGAAATGTATCTGCCAGTGTTATGACCGTTGGTGCATGATCAGAAATGACCATGTCTAGTAACTCTGAGTCTGTGACCCGAGCATGCAGGTCCGATGACACTAGCAGATAGTCTATCCTAGACCATATTTGATGCGCGTGTGAAAAATGGGAATATTCCCTCCCCTCCAGTGTGTCTCTCCCTCCAGCTATCTCGTAACCCCACCCTTTCTACGAAAGTCTTTAGTGTAGACACACCTTGTTTCTGTGAGTTATGCTTCCTACTCAAGTGTATGTACCTCCTATCCTCCGCAACCTCCATGACTTCATTTAAGTCTCCCACAAGTATAATGCACTCTTTAGGCGTTTGTTGAAGCCTATCTCCCAGGGCTTTAAAGAATCTCTTGGAGCTGCTATTAGGACCATATATATTATACAGATGATAGGACTTCCCTCCATGCGAAAAGATCGTCACTGCTTCTCGGCCCCCATTATCATGAGAATGAGACAGGAGTGACATGGGGAACGATTTGTGGAAGAGAGTAAGAACCCCCGCCTTCCCTCCTACAGCCGGGGACCCTACAATCTGGCCAACCCACAATTTTTGCATCCTGACATAGTCCTCCGCAGTCAAATGCGTCTCCTGGAGGAGAACAACGTCAGGACGCAATTTTTTCAAGTGTCTAAGAACACTCATCCTCTTGTTTGGGGAACGCAGTCCCTTGATGTTTCATGAGATGATCTTCATGATCGCCTGTAGGCTCAGCCGAGGACCCCCCCCCCCCCCCCCCCCGAAGCAATCAGAAAGAGTAAATTAAAGATCTAATTTGTGTTTGCCTGGTATTGTAAATGTATAGACAATACAATGCGGTAGCTCAGTGGAAATGCACTCTGGGCACACCTTTAACACTTAACTAGTAACAGACAAAGATTACCCCCAGTGCCACTATAGTGGGACTGGGGAGAGCAAGAGAAAAAAGAGAAAATAAAATAAAACCAAATAAAGAATAAAAGCGCTAAAGAGTTTACCCCGTAATCTAGACCCCTTTATCTGCGCTAAACGGCTTCACTTTTTTCTTTAACAGTGAGGAAGGCAATAACGTCTAATCAATGCTAACAATTAACTTCTGGCTCCTGCGTCTCCGACATATCAGGTGAAACATAGAGCAGTAACCTGTTGTATAATCTTAGCCTTACGCAGCTATCCATTTCCTGAGAGGTCAGTGGTGCTGGGTGGTCTCAGTCAAAGTGTTGCTTTTACTCACTAGGACGTCCATCATGCACTTTTTCTGAGTCAGCCTCTCCGGATAGCTATGTCCTCTGTCTCTGGCTCAGCCCTCCTTCGAGGATAGACTAGGAGATTTTCTTCCTCTTCGCTGTTCCCTTTGCGGACTTGGCGGGGACAGAAGAACCCTTTTGGGAGATCGCCGAGATGTCGCTGGTTCCCAGGAATCGTCTGTGGCCCTTAGCGGCTTGTGTTGCAGGCGTTCCTTAAATAGTTCCTCCTCAGCTTCCTCGGCTGATAAGAAGGTGCGTGGTGGTCCATTGTCTTATTGTACCCTCAGTACTGCCGGGTATTGTAACTGAAAGCGTACTTTGTCTCTGTACAGTTGAGAGCAAATTTTACTGAAACTCCGTCTTTTCTTTCAAAGTTCCGCCGAGAAGTCCTCGAATAGTATAACTGCAGAGCCTTTAATGATTAGAGGGTTCTTCCTCCTCCTGAACGCTCTGAGGATCTCTGTTTTGTCATTAAAATCTAGTAGTTTCATGATGACCTGTCACGGTCTAATATGATTATTGCGTTGTTGTGACTGCTGGAATTTCGGGTCTGCCCCCAACCTATGCGCCCTTTCTACCCTGCAAGGGTGCTCCAGGCCCAGTGCCCTTGGGAGGTCAAATTCACATATCTTCAATAAGTCCTGAGCATTAAAGTCCTCTCGGAGGCCAACCATGCGGAGGTTGTTCCGCCTTGAGCGGTTTTCCAAGTCCTCGGTCTTAGCCTCCAGGTAAGATTGTTTAGCCATAGAGGATTTAAGGTTTGCGGCCATGATCCTGATTCGTTCTCTAGAGACTTAACCCGCATCTCCAGCTCCTCCAACCTAGTGGCCTGTGCATGTACCTCATGTTACAGTTTAATCAGCGAGTCCTGCAGGGTCTGCTGAAGGGTCTCCTGGAGCTCTGGAGCAATCAGACGTGCCACTTCCATTGCCAATCTTTTGTAATCCAGCTGTATGTTGCGATCATCTTGTGTACAGGGAGAGCCGACCCCTTCTAATATCTCCGATCCCGCGTCCTCTGTCGCGCTGCGCGCCGGAGATGCGACGGGCGCCATCTTGGGAATACTGCGTGTCTCTCGTGCCGCGAGGTTATAGTTGATTTTTGCCCGCTCCGCAGGATGTAGCATTCCATGGAGCTAGAGATATGACCCCCGAGCAACGTTGAGCCGTTTTCGGGTGTTAGGTGCTGGTTCTGCGCTCTTTCTGAAGCTCACATGCCGAGCGCCGGAACCGGAAGCCTTCACACACAGGGTTAATTCAGGCAGCACAGCTACACACGGGGAGTAGAGCCCTCTCACTCCCCTACAGAAGCATCACATACTGTGCGGGAGGGGCTCTGTGCTTGACCTGTATTGAGAAGCTGATGAGTCACCAGCACTGGCAGCCAGTGAGATAAAAATCAACAGGTCGGCTGCTATAGTGATTTGAGGAGCTGATGCACTCCTACTACCAGGGATAACTCAAAATCAGTAGGACATTTGTAATGAACATATATTGCAAAGCTGCTTGTTTTTTAAAGATCTTTTAATTAAAACCCAATCATTGTAGCGAGACAACCCCTTTAAAGGGGTTGTCTCACTACAAGGATTGTTTTTTATATTAAAGATCTTGTAAAAACCACTACCCACTACCCTCTTTCCTCTTCCCTTCCCTTTTCCTGCAGTCGGGGCCGGATTCCGGATGCGCCTTGCTTGAGCTGGTTGTCAGATCAATCTTATATCCCTTCCCTCCTGCTCATGTATAATCTCAGAGATGCGTCCCTTAACGTTAAGGGACTTAATGTTCCAGAAAAAAGATCGCAGATCCTCTACTATTTTCATAAACAAAAATCTCATATAGTTTGTCTCCAGTCACTTTGTAATATGTCCATTAGCAGTATCCTACCTATTCTGAGATATTCCCTCGTGTATGGGCTGCTTCAGCTCCTCAGGTCGCTATATCTATATAGCTACAGACCTGTTCAATCTCTACGGATAGGCTGCCAGCACTAGTTGCTATAGCTCCAGACCTGGCTTCTACTGCAGCCTAGTGAAAGCCAGTAAACACACCCCTGAATTCAAAGTGAAACCAAGAAAACAGGACTGAGGTAAGATGAATCAATGTAGTGAGACAACCCCTTTTAACTCGCAAAAAAACAATTAAAAGGGGGGGCGTGGTCAGGTATGTGAGTGAACGGACGCAAGGACACAGAGCTCCGCACAAAGACCTCCTTAAAACAACGAAAGCTCTAGCAAAATGGGACCAAGAAGATCTAAAAAGGGAGCTAAGCTTCTTAGGTCCCCATCCATGGTTGATCTTGCCATTTCAGATTTCTTCTCACCGCTTCAGGACCTGGAGTGTGGCGAGGGGCCTTCCCGCGCCTCTGCGCCATCTTTTCCTACTCCACAACTGCAGAAGGAAGCAAAGCGCTCAGCCCGCAAGAACCGTGAGGCCAGCGATTCTCAGCCATCATCTGTTCCAGCTCCTACTGCGCTGCTCTGCACCGCTGACTTCCATCAGTGCCAGGCACAGAGCCCCAGTGGCGAGGGTCCCACGCGGCCCGAGCACCTACAAGGCGACCAGCAGTGTACTTACCGCTGCGAGGAGGAAGCTGCCTTTGCCCGCGCGTCGGCGCCGTCTTCTGAAGTGCCGCCGCCGCCGTAGGAGAGAGGCCGCAGCTGGATCCAGTGGAGCGGCTCCGACACCACTGCTCCGACTCCCGCGACGGCCCTCTCAGTGAATGCTACCAGCCCGGCTCTGTCTTCTCGCTTAGACGCGGAGGGGCTCTCCCGACCCGGAGCCTCGTCTCCACAAGCACCTCGGACTCAGGTACAGCATGCACTGCCGGTGCGCAGCCTGGCCCCTCTGACCCCCGAGTATCTGGGGTGTCCCCTGACTGTACTGTCGGGCCGCGGGTGCAGTCCCCTGTGACTTTGGGCACCATCTTGCCTGCACTTGAGCCTGCAGCAGTACCTGCCCTCCCTGATAAGGCAACCTCACACAGCATATTGGCCCCAAGATCTGGCATGGACCGGCAGGGTATAGATGGGCCTCCAATTAACACCTCTGGAAACTGGGCTGCTGAGGAACCCACTCCTGCCACAGAAGTCTCTGAGGGGAAGGGGAGCCCCCAATTACCTGCGGCAGTCGGCAACTCACTTTCCCTTTCCCCTGCCCATCCCAGCCGCACTTCCATCTGCTATGCCGCAACCCCCTGGCTATCTGCAGGGCCAACAGATCTACGGTCCCCTCCTCGAGAGGCTAGTGCCCACTCAGGCCAGGATCATCTCTCCAGCCGTCTCGTCTACTCTGCGCACTGAAGCAACACAAGCTCCTTCTGTCAGATGGACTAATGCTCACTCACTCTGCTTCCTTGGATGCTCAAAGGGCCCCCACACAGTCCAGACCTCATGGTCACCCTTCTAATGCTCTGAGCCCTAACCCTATCTCCGATCTTGAGTTAGCACAGTCCCCTGGAACCGCTGAGTGGCCTTCCGCCGCCCATCTTCAGCAAAGCGCTGAACCACGGTCTGATCTGATCCCTCAGTCATCGCCTTCCGCTAGCAACGCAGCATGGTCCTCTAACCCTACCTCACCCACCTAGAGGGGCAGCCCAGCCCTACATCCCGTAGACCCCAGCTCCAAGAATTTGCCTCCTCTCTCTGGGGATCCAACAGTTTGGTGCTCCACACCTAGCCTTCCTCCCCCGGATGCTGCGTTCCACACGCTTGCCTCTCACCCAGAATTGCAAGCCTTATTGGCCCTACTCCCATCCAAGGACGATATGAGACAACTTGGTCAGGATCTTCAACGGGCCTGGCAGCGGGAGCTTCACCCAGTGAAATCAGCTGTGGCTGTCCTCCAACAAGTTCAACAGCTTGAAACAGACCGAGACTCTACGAATCTTACACTCTCTGAGCTGCAAACCTCTCTTGCTGTACAGCTTGAGCGGCAAACCCAACTGGAGTCTCAATTCGATGATCTTGAAAATCGGAACAGACGCAATAACATCCGTATCCGTAGCCTCCCTGAATCGGTTTGTACAGCGGATCTCATCCCAACGCTAACCTCCATTTTCAACCGGATACTGGGCTGTCCACTTGACACCTTTATCGAATTCGATCGGGCACACAGAGCACTCCGCCCGCAGAGCCAAGACCCCGCTCGTCCTAGAGACGTGGTTTGCAGAATTTACCACTATACAATTAAAGAAGAGATTCTGAGGAAAGCCCAACTCATGAAATCCGTCCTGTTTGAAGATGTTCGGATCGGTCTCTTCCCTGACTTGTCTCGGCGTACACTACGCTTGCGGGCAGCGCTCAAGCCTCTCCTTGCAGTATTACAAAGCAGGAACATTCCATACCACAAGGACACTTTCGTTACTCTTAAATCTCCAGCGGATCTTCCACATTTCTCAGAGGCGTTGGGACTTCCTGCAATTGATATTCCAGACTGGGAGGCCGCAGCTGGTGCTTTGTCCCTACCTCCCGCTGCTCCTTCCATTTGGGATTCGACACGTCCAAGACAAGCCGCTCCGCCAAAAGGCCAACGTCCTCGCAGACGCAGAAGAAGCTCCGAAGATCCCGCCCCAACCAGGGTGCCACATCGCTGACTCTGGTTTCCGGTATTTTGTTGGGCTTATTGATATTTTCTTGCTTCTCTTTATGCCCTTTCTGTTACTTCCGAGCATGCCCCCAGAGATTTGATGATATGGTTTATTTGCCTCAGTGTAAGTGGTCCATTAATTTCTTTTTTTTATTTTTTTTTTATTGTGTTTTTATTCAATATTTTAACAATAACATATAACCACATTTATGGCATGCAAGCCATGATGAATATCCACATTTGAGTAAAAAAAAAAAAAATTAGTACACAGATTTTGATCAAACTTTTCGTCTGAAAATCTACGTGTTTCCCCGAGGTGGGGGTCTTTTAAGTCTGATGTAACCTCCGGTTCATCTCCTTTTTGTTTTAAAAAAAGAATTTTTTTAAATCCCCGCGGGGGCAGTTTTTACTGCGTTTTTAGAATTCGGACCTTTTAGTCAAGTCAGTAATCTTGACGCTAGTCTCATGAGTTTAGCTGTTTTTTTAAAGGGTATATCGCAGAAAAGGAGATCAAGCGTTTTTGGGGGGTTTTCATCTCTTACTCTCTCCAACATTGCTTATTTTTTACCTGCTGGATTTGTCTCCTCCCCCTGGGGTCCACTTCCATCCGTTAATTTTTTTTCCCTGTTTAATTGGGGTGACAGAGTTATAAAGCCCATGAAAGTGAAAACCCCAAAAAAAAAAATTTATTGGTTTTACGCTTCTGCTGTCATGTGATCCCATTAACTCTTTTGGTTCCTTTCCCTTTTTGGGGAGTTGTCTCCTGTATTTTAAATCTTTACTACATTCATACTTAGTACATTAAAATGGGCTAAAAACATGCCATAACATAAACACATAAAAAGGGGGTGGAGGGTGGGGGGAGGGGAAGGAAATGGGGGGGGGGGGGGGGGGAAGGAAAGACTTTCCCCTGGGGGTCACCTCCGCCGCGATCCAAGAGAGTACCTCTGGGGTACCCCCCCCCAATTTCGCGTTTAAAATTAGGGGGTCTTTTTTAAAGTACCAAATTTTGAAATTTTAAGAAATTTTTAAAATTTGGGTCTGAATGTGTGCGGGAAGGAGTTTAATAAAATTTGTCCCAATTAAAAAAAATTTTTGTTCTTCTGCTCCTTTGGTCGTTTTTTTACCCACCTTTTTGGGAAATGTAGATATTTTTCGGGAATATTTTCATAAGCGGCGGGGATAAATCCGCAGAGGATTGTTTTTTCGCACTTTTAATTTTCTAACTTTATACCCTTTATGCTCCTCTATTTTAAGGGTTTTTTTGTCATACTATTCAAAATTTTTTGCAAAACTGTCAATATGTTTCAAATACAATTTGGGGCCCGTACTTTGTCTTCCCAGAAAAACAGATGGTTTTTAATTCTCCCCCCCCCCTTCCTTTTACTTTTTCCTTTCCCTCCTTCCATTCCCTTTCTTCCCTCTCCCTTCTCCTCCTCTCCCGCTTCTCTCCCGTTTCTCTTCTTCTCCTCTTCCCTCTCCATCCTCCCTACCTTGTGAATGCCCTATTGCTGAAACTGCTCAAAAAGGAGTTGTGGTGAGCCTTTTCTCCCGCTTTTGCTTTATTCGGGAATGTTCGCTGCATGGCTTTACCATTTTGGCCCCCCAGCAACATTGGCCATCAGTCTATTGTTGGCCTCTGTAGTCTGCCAACTTATGTTTTCTGGCCTTCCTGTTTGAGGCCTTCCAGGTTGGTTTTACCCACCCCCCTTTTTCCTTTCCCCTTTCCTTTTTTTCCTCAGTGGGGGCCTTTCCCGGAGCCCTTTTTTGAGCTGGTTGTAATAAATCTTGATGGTCCCTTAACTTTAAAGGGGACTTAATGTTCCAAAAAAAGAGCAATCCTCTACTATTTTCATAAAAAAAAATTCATAAGTTTGTCCCCGGGAAACCCATCGTCAGTCATATCCTTTTTTCAAAAACCCCGCTACTTCCCTGCCGGACACGCAGCTCCCACGCAAAAACAAGGGGGTGGCAATATCCATAAATCGGTACCACGCAGGTCTTAGTCTTTACGAAAACCATCGGCCCTCCTCATCATAAAGGCACATGAGGGGCAATTTACAAATTTTGCAAACATCTACGTTCTCAACTCCAATCAGGTCCCCTTTCTATCCAAGACCCTAGACGAATTGACTGTTTTTGCCCAAGGCCAAATTATTCTTTGCGGTGACTTCAAAATGGCCATACATCCACCATTGGATACCTCCTCGGGTCACTCCTCAGTCCCTATATTTACTATTTTGCCATAGGCAAACTTAAAACTTTATCATTCTCACTATTAAACACTAAACGTAACTTTTATTAAAATCAATTCAAAACCCTATACCCTTTTTAAAAACCTGTCCTTCCTCATTTTTTTTAAACCCCATTTTTGCTTCTAAAGGGGGGAAAACTCCCTTTCTATCATCAATTTGGGGGAACCCCCCCACCTATTAACAAGAGAGCCTTTATCTATACAAATACTACTTCGTAAGGGATCCCAAGCAACTATTTGGGGCAGTCCCCCCTAATCTCTAACACAAAACAAAAAAACCCCCCTTGTCCCCGTCGCCAGTGACACTATAGACAGAGGTGAGAGATCAAAATTTTTAAAACGCATCCTGACCTCGCCGACATTTTTTGCCAGCTAACCCTGGCTTTATCAAGTTAGAATCCATCACAGGGGTTTGAGCCACTTCTTTTATATCATTTGGGAAAACACCCTTTCAGGTGCCCCAATTAGCACAAAACCACATAAAGCCCACCCCCCCTTCCGCGGCACACCCATAACATTCCCTGTAAAGCCTGCCACCATCCTCATGAGCCAACAACCTTCATCAAATTCGCCATCTCCTAACGGGCTTGCCCCCCACTTACCTAGGCCCTTCAATCACTGCCCCAACAAACACCTCCCCCTACTGTTTTTTTCCCTCTCATTCCCATTTTATTGCAACGGGTGCCCCCCTAGAATGAAAAAGACTAGTTCACATTACACGCACACTCCCACTTTTCAATTCCCATAACCCTCTCTTAAATACAAAATGCATATTCTTGGGAATATAAACTCCACTTACAATAGACCACTTTCATATTATCTTCCCAAAAAGCACTTCTTTTTATGTAATAGCAATTTTCATTCCAATAAGCTCAGGCCCTTTTAAACACTTGTCCACGCATGTACAGTACTTCCAAGACTATATTCATAAACTACTTTTTTCCCTGTAATATTCTACTCTTTTAAAAATATTGGGGCCTATGGTATCGCCTCACAATTCCCCATTGAAGATTTTCCTAGGGCTACAGCTAGCCATTCAATCCCCCCATTCACAATGGAGCATGTAAAAACTCCATATCCTAAATCCCCGCATCCACTGCACCCCCCTCCACTAGACCACCCCGCAAGCAGGAAAAATAAATCCTACATACTTTGAGTACATACATAATTCCCTTGCAAAAGAAATATACTGACCCCCTAATTTTTTAAATAGAAAGTGGCCTCCGTGTTAATTTCTGTCATCATTCGGACCCAGGGACAATGGGGAAAAAGTAGAGGCAAAAGGGGGGAGAGGGGGGGAGGGGGAAAAAAAAAAAAAAACACATAAAAAACTCTGAGTTTCCCCATATCATATTTCAACTTGCAACCCATTTGCCCATACTTAATCACTTTAAACATGTTTTTCAAAAATTATTATATGGGGAATAGCAAAACAAAAAAGGGCAAAAATAAAAGCCTTCTTTAGGCCTTTGGGTTTCAATGTATTGGTCTGTGTATCCATTTTCCCTCTTCCTCAAAAACTACATCCAAATCGCCCTTTCTTTCCCCTGTTTTTTTTCCACAAATGCCCCAAAATTTTTACCCCTCTTTTTTCGCCTTTATGTCTTCCAAATGTGTTTGCTGGGGGAGTGTCCCTCTAGTTTTAATAGTACTGGGATTTTTTCGAGATGAGCGACGAAACTCCTGAGGGGTTTTTCCCCATAGATCTTGGGGCAGTACAATAGCCCCATAAACCACCCCCGGGTTTTACAATTGATGAATTGTCTTACTCAAATTTCTCTTATCAATGGGGTTAACAAAATCTTTAGTTTTTCCTATGAAAGGGCAAAATGAACGTTTCCACGGGATATGACCCACCACCGGGGCTGCAACCATTTTTTTTTTTCCATCCTCCCTCAAAATGATATGAAAAACATCCCAAATTTCTTCCTCTTCTAAATTACACTAGGGGATTTAAAATCACCCCGAAATACGGGTCTGCCTCAGAATTGCCCTGTCTTCTAATATACTCTCATTTCATTACCTATCATCAAAGGTACCATACAATGAAAATTTAAAACGGTTTTTTTTTTTTTCTTCTTCTTACTGATTAATAAATGTCCTCTGTCACTGTCAAAGCCCCATTTAAACCCTTCCTCAAACTTTTTTTTGGGTAACCCCTTGCTTGAAAAAACTGCATTTAACTTTTTACTTTTTTCATTTAAAACCCTAATGTGAACAATTTCTACGACCCCAAAAATTGGCCTATGGGAACCCCCCTTTTTTGGGAAGTGGATGCCAATAGAGAAATGTAACAAACTATTGGGACGGGATTTTTTCCGAAATACTTTTCTGAATCTGCTATTTTCATCCAACATAATTTTTAAATCCAAAAATTTATTTTCCCCTTTAATTTCAAAAGTGAATTTCATCCCCAATTTTTATTATCATTAAGTCTAGATACAAAAACCAGAATAATTTTTCACTACCATCCAAAAAATCAAATTCTAATAAAGCGGCCCCCAAAAAAAAACCATTGGAAATCTCAAGGGGTTCAGAAAAAAAAATAGCATCTCCCCCAAAAAATAAAAAAAATTAGCAAAACTTGGGGCAAAGCATTTCCCCTGGGGGGCCTTTTTTCTGGGGTAAAAGGGGCCCTCAAACAAAAAAAATTAGTGTCAAAAAAAAATCCCAATAGCGTAAAACAAAAAACATTGTTTCCGAAATTGTGTACCTTTGTGTTCAAAAAATACTTGATTGCTTTTTGGGCCCCGGTCTGTCTGATGTTACGTATAGGGGTTCTACGTTAAACTTGCAAAAAAGTGTACTCCACCACCCAAAATCGTTTAATTCCCCATCCATGTTTCGTATCTTTTAAAATATAAGAAGGCCATGACAAAGGGTCAGTATACGATCAAAAATACTTTCTGGGGCCTTGTGTTAAATTTTTTCTACCTGGACTATCGGGTTTCCCGGATTGCACAACCTCTTTATCACTTTTGGGGAATGCATAAAAAGGGAGCAAAATAGATTCCATTTAGCATAAAAATTTTTTCCCTCCTCAGTAATTAATTTTTTTCAATTCCCAAATCCCAAAAACCTTTTCAATTCCCCTTAATACTCCCCTTGGGTTTGGGTTTTTTGGAAACCTCTATATGTTTCGAATCCCCAAAATATTCCTCCATCGCTTAATCACTTTATTTAAAATACAATATTACCACCCCTTTTCACGGGGGTTTATTCTAATCCCCGTTTTATTTTAGTTCGCAATAGCTACTTCTTCCTCCCATTTTAAATTTTAAAAAAGGGTTGTCGTCTGAGTGAATTTTTTGTCTTGCGTTACTAAATTCCACAAACGATCCAATAAATTATATTGTGATAACGGGGGGTGTATTCCAGATTTGGCTTCAAATTTGTCAAAAAGGGATATCTAGAATTATGGGTCTCCTTTACCTTCAACCTGCAATTTTTCAAATCACCCAAATTTTTTTCCTCTAGTTTCCTAAATTTATTTATTATTCTTTTTGCAAAAAAAATTAATATCTTTTACCCCTACAAATTCATTAATTTTGGGCATGGGGGTAAGTAAGACGTATGACAACCCGTTTTTTTTATTTCCGTTAATCAAAAGAGGTAATTTTTTCACTTGTATGCTCCATCCTTTTTATTTCGATATTCCCCTTCTCCGATCCCCCAAGAAATCCTTGGGGGTTTTAAAAAAGTGGATGTATGGCATCTGAATTGAGTTTTCGCTTGGGTTATAACCTTCCATTTTTCCTCCATGGTGGGGTAATTGTACGCCATTTAAAAACATTGCCTGTCTCCCCCCCCAGGGCACCACACCACAGGGTGCAGAAGAGAAAGTTTTGATCCCACACCCTTCCCGATTGCCCTGAGGATTCTGATCTGCATGCCTGAGTAAAAAAAATTTTTTATGTTTTCTTTTTTCCCCCCCTCTGTTCTTTTTCCCGACCTTCCTCCAGCCACTTTTTTTCCCTGCGTATAGCTATTAAAAGAAACCCGGGAGATTTTTCCCCCAGAAGTCTCGGAATCTACAATCTGAATACAAATTGGTTTGTGAATCTACTATTTTTTCCAAAAATAAACCTGATTGTTATCAAAGTCTTTTCATCCTAATATTGTTATGTTTCCTTTCCTTAATTTTCTTCTCTCAGAGATTCTATTTTTCGTTTAATTTTTTTTTAATTCAGGGAAATCATGGCCCCAAAGTTATTTTCTCCATTTTCCTGATTTAGTTTTTCACTTTTTTATAATGAAAATTTTCTCATATTCTGACGATATTTCATCAAATTTCAAGGCATCTTTTCAGTTTTTTCCCCGCCCTTGATAAAAATGGGTTCCCCTAAATGTGTATTTTTGGGCTCAGGGAAGATGGGCCAAGCCCGTTATGGAGATGGGGAAATTTTATGAAGGTTTTTGGCTATGAAGCTGGTGGGGCTTTTGCGGCATTTTTGATGTGCGCGCGGAAAAGGGGGTGGGGGTTTAGTGGATTCCTATGGGTAATTGGGGAGCACCTGAATGGGTTTTTACCTAACATGATATAAAAGGAAGTGACTCAGACCCCTGTGATCGGGGCCTCTAACTTGATAAACCGTTACTGGAAAACATTGGCAGGGCAGGCAACTTTTTTAAAAGTGATCTCCACCTCTGTTACAAATGTCACCTGCTGCGAGGGTCACAAGGGGGCCTTATTTGTTCTTTCTATGAGATTAGGGACGACTCCCCAAGTAGTTGGCTTGGGGTTCCCTTCTGAAGCAGTATTTGCTATAGTATAAGGTCTCTTTTAATAGGGGGGGTTCCACCAACTTGAGAAAAAGGGGGGTTTTCCCTCTTTCAGAACAAAAAAGGGTTTAAAAGAGAGGTTAGAGATCAGGGTTTTTTAAAAAGTGTGTTAAGGGGTTTTAAAAGTTTTAAAGCAATAAAAATTTTCGTTTTAATTTTTTTTAAGAGAATGATAAGTTTAATTTTTCCTATGGCAAAAAAGTAAATATATATCAAAAGTCACTCTTTGTTCTCTTCGAGATTCCCAAAATTTTTTTTGGGGAATGTATCCCAGTCCCGCTGGGGCCTAACAAATTAGGGGTCTTTTGCATGCAACTCTCCCTCGCTTGGAGACTAATGCATCCCACTGATAGAGATTACACCTTTTTTTCCCACTCACATCACTCCTACAGTCGTATAGATTAGGTCTTCCTCCAGCACTCCCTCCTTTCCCGTGCAGTAGATACCAAAATAGGTAACATCCTTCATTCTGACCACGCCCCGGTGTTCTGCGATATCTCTCTCCCTGAGATTCGACGTGCCCCCTTCACCTGAAGGGGTGAACATCCTAATGGGACGCACGTGTCTCTCGGGGCTTAAAACCCATCCCAACTTCCACGCGGGGCACTTGATGACTCTACATCCCCCCAGTTAGGGGGGGGCATTAAGTTACTCTACGTGGTGTTCTTTTAAAACACGGTGCGAGGGTTTAAAGGGGGGCAAGACCAAGCTTCGATCACTCTGGGAATCAGTGGCTGAATCCCCCCCATAAGGGCCTCCGGGGCGGAGTCGGAACTGAGGGAACTAACACAATTGCGACACGAGATCCTCTTACTAATGGAACATAAACATAGGAGGTACCGCCAGATTTGTGCGGTGACTCCATATGCGTGGAGCAATAAACCCAGTAGGTATTTAGCTAGGGCCTTGAGGGAAAAGAGGGCCTCCTCTTTATACCTCAGATCAAAATGTCTAGTCGGCAACTAGTCTATAAAACAGAGGACATTCTGAAAGCTTTTCATAACTATTATTCCGGCCTATACAATCTCCCCCCCAATGCCCCCGGGAGCCCCCGACGCCACAGGCAACCCTCTCTCCAGGATTATCTCCAACAAACCCTTCCTCCTGCCATACCTGAACACACTCTCATGTCTCTAGAAGATCCTTTTTCCCGAGAGGAGCTTCAATCAGCGATCTCAGCTCTCCCCTCGGGGAAGAGTCCCGGTCCGGATGGATACACGGCTCGGTTTTACAAGGACCTGCAGGAGGACTTGGCTGGCTCTATTTTGGCTGCCTTCAACACTGTCTCTGACCAGGTACCTTTTGACCCTGCATTTCTCAGAGCCCACATCCCAGTGATCCCTAAAGAAGGCAAGGATTCCAGTATCTGTCAGAGTTACCGTCCGCTCTCTCTCATAAACACTGATGCCAAACTATTTGCCAAACTGATAGCCATGCGATTAAACCAATTGTTGGGTGACATAATCCATCCGGACCAAGTGGGCTTTATCCCTGGGCGGGAGGCGAGAGACAACACGTTGAAAACGTTTACTATCATCCATCACACGCGAGTCTCCAAAACCCCCTGTATGCTGCTCTCGCTTGATGCTGAGAAGGCCTTCGATCAAGTTGCCTGGCCTTTCTTGGAGGGGGCCCTCTCATCTATCGGGATAGGACCGGTTCTAAGATCGAAAATCTTAGCTTTATATCGTTCCCCCCAGGCGCAGGTCCGGGTAAATGGACTTCTCTCTGCTCCCTTTACTATTGCTAACGGTACTAGGCAGGGATGTCCTCTGTCCCCTCTCCTCTACGCTCTTGTCATAGAGCATCTGCTGAGGGACATCTGTTCTGATGCTGTGATCCATGGTCTACAGATTGGGCCCAGTCAGATCAAATGCTCCGCATTTGCGGACGATTTGCTGTTGTATATAACTGAACCCTTTATTTCTCTCCCCTCTATTCTTAGAGCTCTGCATGATTTGGGATTCCATAGTAACCATAAGATTAACATGTCTAAGAGTATAGCCCTCAGCATTGGCCTTTCACCTGAAACCCTTAACATTACTTAAAACTAACTATTCCTTCTCCTGGGCCACAACCTCATTTAAGTACTTAGGGGTCCATATCCCTTCAGACCTCAACAAGGTCTTTGATCTTTATATATCCCCGCTACTCCTCTCAATTCAGGGAGACCTGAGCAGATGGGATCATAAGGACTTTTCGTGGATTGGCCGTATTAACATTCTAAAAATGAATGTTCTTCCCCGATTACTCTACTTATTCCAGGCACTTCCTCTCCAGCTACCCAAATCATTCTTTCATACTTTGAATAAAATTGTTTCCCAATTTGTGTGGGCCAAGAAACACACCAGAATCGCTAGAGCCACCCTAATGCGACCGCGCTTAGAGGGGGGTCTCTCCTTGCCAAATTTCCAAGCTTACTTCCTGTCCTCTGTTGCAGTCAGGATCCTGGACTACTTTCACTGTGCGCGCACTAAACTATGGGTTCAGATTGAGACAGCATTGTTTGGGTCCCCAGTGACACCTCTCCCGTGGCTACCCCCTTCCATGCTATCTAAAAAAAGCGCTGAGCTCCTTCCCCTTAATAATTCAGACAGTGATACGGGTGTATAGAACATTTCCCGCTCCCATGAACATTTTTGTCCCTGGAGGCCCCCTCACCCCGCTTACAGGAAACCCCTCTCTCCCAGATGCCCTACAGACTGCATCCTCCTTTCTTATTGGTGACAGGGGCTTCGTGATAGTCAAAGATCTCTCTGAGGGAAACACGTTCCGTTCTTACTCTGAGCTGGTCACAGACCCATCCACAACACGCTTCTCCAGACTGAATTACTATCAGCTGAGAAGCTTTTGTGCCACATACAAAATGCCCCTGTCACTGCACAGATCCTTGTCACCCTTTGAGACGTGGTGTGTTAGGAGGGTGCACTCTGAACACCTGATTTCCAAGATTTATGGCCTTTTGGTAACCTCTCCAACCTCACTGAAGCTCAACTACCAACTAGCATGGGAGAGAGACCTGGCTAGAGTTCTCTCAGATGAAGAATGGAGCAAAGCATTTCTCCTGGTGCACAAGACCTCAGTCTCAGTCAGGATACAAGAAATGAATTATAAAATCCTCACGCGCTGGTACAGGGTTCCTTCCCTGTTGCATGCAATCTACCCTGCGGTCCCTGCCACCTGCTGGCGATGCCAAAAAGGATCGGGAACTATGGTTCATATTTGGTGGGAGTGTCCTTCCCTTCAGCCCTTCTGGGTCAAGATTATCCAAGCGATCCAATTGATCTGTGGCGAATGGTTACGCAATGATCCGGCTGTCCTGCTCCTTTTTGCCATTAACCAGCCTGCGCGTGTTCTGAAAACTAACCTGCTCTCATTCTTCTTAAACGCGGCGAAGGCTGTTATCCCCAGGCTTTGGCGCTCCACGGTGTGTCCCTCCATTACTGACTGGTACAGGGAGGTCCACGGGATTTGCAGACTGGAGGAGCTGCGTAATGAATCGCTCAATGAGGCTGAGCGGTTCCAACTGATCTGGCGAGATTGGCTTACCTTCTGCAAATCCCCTTCTGTTAAAATTACAATAGCACAGGCCTCTGCGACACGGTGAGCCAAGCTACTTGCCCCCTGTCCGGTTCTATTAGCGTGAGGTGACACACAAGGTAGTGTCTGAGCAACTGGCCACCAACGGCTGCCTCACGAGTCAGTTTCCCTATCATTATCACGCTACTGATTGTTCAAGTCGCAACCGAGGAAACACTGCGTCAGGTAATACACTCTTGCTACCACCCCTAAGACCTTGGTCTTAGGTATCATTTACATCTCTTCACTCTCTGCTAGTGCTCCACAGATTGTTTTTGACTGTTTATCATACTGCTATAAATTACTATGTGCCTGTGATCATCCTTTGCCATTCTCGCACAATATTATTGATGTTTGCATTTGTATTTCTGTACTGGTTGTGCTTATGTCTTTACCTTGTTACTCTCAATAAAGCTCTTTTGAATGAGAAAAAACAATTAAAAGAAAATGTGAAATGGCCGTCTCATGGTGGAGCCCGACACTGGTTTCACCTTGCAGCTTCTTTCAGGAGAAAGTCATGCCTGTCCATAAATGTTCGACGATGGACTAGTTCCTCTGAAATCAGCAGGCCCAGTCAAAAATAATCTAATGCAGCTTAATAGTTGCTGTGATAACCTGGTATGAGGAAAAGCTTCTGAATATTGGAACGGGAAATGGGTTTTTGATTTCTTGTGACATTAATAAAACATATTAGTGTTTTTGTATTATGCCCTGATTGGTAAAACCATTGAATTCAAAGAGGATGGACTTTCCTTTTTTCATGACCGTAAACTGCAACGCTGAGATCCCATTGAATACATATAACAGGTGTAATTTTTTTCTTACAGACTTTAAAGCTGGAAGAAGATGTTATGGGTGAATCGCAGGCTAGTGACAGCTACTCCTTAAATCTTTCTGTGGTGAAGCCCTGTGTGCCGCTGCCTGTCTCAACCATGCAAGCCAGGTACCGGTCATCTGCATTTAGCTTAAAGAATAATAGACTAAATATATAGTAAAAATTAGAATATTAAACTAAATAAAAATTCAAATAAATGTATGGCCGAAGGCTGTGTACATCATTCATATACGATTTTTAAATGACTTATTTTAAAGCACCTTAAATTCCAGTTGGCTGTTCTTTCGAGAGGGTGGGGTGGGGGTTACATGCACAATATAGGTTTCAGGAAAGAACAATGGCAACACTACGTGACTAATAACTGGTACAGAGGGAGAGAAGACCCTGCTTACAATCTGCAAGGGAGGAGGAAAGAGCCAGAGCCTGAGGAGCAGACATGTTTTTGGGGTAGTGTTGGGGCAGCAGGGTTTTCAGGTTGCTTTTGAAAGTAGTGAAGGTGGCGAAAAGTCCAAGACGTTAGAGTACTGAGGTTCAGAATATGGTGGAAGCATGAGGGAAGTCTTGAAGATGGTTGTTTGAGAAGCTGACACAGGGAGAGCAAAGAAGAAGGTTGAGTGAGGAGCGGAGATTGTGTGAAGGGAGGCATCTGGAGACTAAAGAGGTAGTCCCGTTACGCGAAATTCTCTTTGCCGCTTGCTGCAATTCGGCCCTGCATTTGAATGAGGAGGGTGGCGCTAGCGCCATCCCTCTCATTCACTTTTATGCGAGTTCAGAGTATAGCTGAGCGCACACACTCGGCTATAGTCGGAACTCCCTTAGAAGTGAGTAAAGAGGGCGGAGCTAGCGCCACCTTCCTCATTCGCATGTAGGGCCGGATATCGGCGAGCGGCCAGCGAAAATAATTTATCAAAACGGGACTACCCTTTTAAGGCAGAGATATATGGAGAAGAGAGGTTATGGAGAGCTTTGTAGGTCATTATTAGTAACTTGAGCTGGATTCGCTGGGCAATGGGTAGCCAGTGTAGGGATTAGCAGATGGGAGAGGCAGAGGAGTAGGAAGGAGAGAAGTGGATCAGATAGGTAGCGGAGTTGAGGATGGATTGGAGAGGAACAAGAGTGCGAGACAGGAGGCCGCAGAGAAGGATGTAGCAGTAGTCTAGGTGGGAGATGATGAGGGCATGGGCTTGCGTTTTTGTAGTATTGAAGTTAATGAATGAGTGTATTCAAGAAATATTTTTCAGGTGGAGACGTCAGGCAGAGGTAACGGGTTGGGTGTGTGGCGTGAATGACAGAGATGAGTCAAAGGTTGTCGCAAGGCAGTGGACTTGCAGCACCGGTAAAAGTGTAGAGCCATTGCCGGTGATAGATAGATCGGGTGGGGGATAGACTGAGACAGTGGGAAGATAAATTCAGTTTTCTCCACATGTAGTTTTAGGAGATGGGAGAAGGAGGAGGATATGTTTGATAGATATTCTAAGATCCTGGAGAGCCGAGAATTAACATCTGGGTTAGAGATGTAAAGTTGGGTGTCATCAGCATACAAGTGGTACTGAAAGCCATGTGATGCTTTGAGCTTACCCAGGCCAAAAGTGTAGATCAAGGAAAGTAGACAGACCCCTGAGGGACACCAACATAGAGGGGGAGAGAGGAGGAGGCGGTGTGACCGTGAGAGATGTGAAATGTCCAATCGGTGAGGTATAAGATCCAGTAAAGGGCCAAGTCTGTGATGCCGAGGGATGAGAGGATTTGTAGTAGGAGGGAGTGGTCGACAGTGGTGAAGGCGGAGTCCAAGGCTATGTTCACACGGCTTAAATTGGGCGCATTTCGCTTCGTATTTCGTGGCGTACTGTGCTCAAATACGAGCGAAATGCGCCCCAGTCATTACGGTAATCCACAGTTCTCATAGAGAACTATGGATTACGCCTCCTCCTCTCCCCAGGCGTGCAGTACGACGTGCGGGGAGATAAGTGACATGTAATTTATTCACGGTGCTTACGCGCTGCGAGTAACGACAGTCTATGCCCCCCGCATCATGGGAGTACGCGCCGATCGGTACGAGCTCCCTAACACCCGGCGTAATAGTGGGGCGTACTGTACGCCCTGCAATTAGCTGTGTGAACTTAGCCTAGGAGGAGAAGCACAGAGCAGTGGCGTGAGACTTTTACAATTTCTAGGTCATTAGTGAATTTGTTTAGGGCAGTTTCGGTAGAGTGATGGTTTTGGAAACCATATTGCTGCAGTTCGAGAGGTGAGTTGGATGAGAAATGAGAAGACGATAGACGTGCTGCTTTAGGAGTTTAAAGACAAATGGAAACAGTGAGATGGTGCATTAGTTGGACAGAGAGGAGTCAAGAGATGATTTGTTAAGGATGGGTATGACGGTAGCGTGTTTAAAAGGAATGTGTCATCAGAAAATGACTGAAAGTGACACCAATGTTTATAGATAACACGGGATCCACCATCCACAATATGAAATAGTCACAGCTCCCTCTCCCCCTCCCTGCCCACTGACTTTTTCCTAGGTCACAGAGTCTATCTAGAAAACTCTCCTGTAGAAGTCAGTAGGTTCTCTCCGATTCACAGACTTCTATGTCCATGTAGCTGTTGTAAAACATCTCTCTAAGTGCTGTTAAAAGCAGCTCCTGCAAGATGGCTGCCTTGATAATCATATACAGACAACAGAAATAAATATATAATCCGAAAATAAAACCGCTAAGAAGAAAAGAATATTTATCAGTATCTTGTTTTAATTCCCCCCAAAAAATGACAACAAATTCCCTTTAAAGGAGGTAGGGAAGATGGCAGCGGTTAGTGATAGGTTGAAAAGATGGGTGAAGGTTGGGGTAATAACTGCGCTAAGATCTGGGATGAGGTGGAATGGCAGTGGGTCAAAACTACAGGCAGTGAGATTGGATTTGAAGAGTAGAGAGGTACTTTAAAGGACCTGCCATTCACTTCTATCATCCCCGGTGAGTTACGTCTTTCACCCGGCGTTCAATTTGCATTGGGGGAAGACGGAGGTAATTTGTAGCTCTCGATGAGAGCTATGCATTACTTTAATTGCCGTGCACATTTCATGTGTATTTCAGCACAATTACATTGCGAAATACGCCCCGCAGTTACGCCGTGTGAACATACCCTTATATTGTGCATTTTATTGATTTATTTTTGTGTTGCTTGGGATATAAAAATGTGACGTCTAGGTGTTGTCTTGGTCTCATGATGTCAAAATGTGACCATCATGATGAGGAGGACTGTTTAAATTCAAATTGATCCCCTAAATTTATTGGGCCAATAAAAGGGTTGTCTCATCTTACTATTTCATAGAGTCAGCAGCAGCTTTCATTCATGCATCCTGTCACTTCCTGGTCAAGCTGTGGGTAATTAGCATAAAAAAATCTCCTGCTACCAGGTCCAGAGAAGCTTCAGAGCTAAAGTAAACAGTAGTAATTATTGTCTTTTGTCTGAACGTTCCAATAACGCACAAGCTCTCAGGCTGCAGGCAGTTATGTGCCACGACCTGTGTGATGAACTCACTCCCTGCTATCAGATAAGACAAATAGCAAGAACAAGCAAACGGGTCGGTAACTAGAGAAACCAGAAAGCTCCCAGAAGGTGATAAAATCATTTGTAGCTCCTCAACAACAAAAAAAAGAACAAAGCAATATATTTGCAAAATTTCTTCATTTAGTGTTCCTTACATGTTGAAAGCTTTCTAGTGAGAAAAAGCCTTTAAAGGGGTTTTGCCACGATCTAATGTTGACGTGGGATCCTCCAAAATGAGTATTTAATCACTTTTCTAAATATATGTGATTATAAAAAGTGTAGCCTGTGAGAGCTACAGCCTGACTAAGATGCCCTTAGTTTCCTGACTGTTTACAGGAGCTGATCTGGCCATGCTTGCGTTGTTTGCACTTCTTATCTGATGGCAGGGCACAGAACGAACTTTGAAGGTAGAAAAGTGGTAGAAAAGAGCCTGTGTCTTGTATAGAGAATCCACTGGTTGTAGTGTAATTATCTGAGTAAACATGCAGAAGCTCCCTGCTCAGCTCCCCCCCCTCTTCCCCCACCCGCAGCAGTCCATGAACGAAAAAAAGAACGCTGCTGCTTGGAACTTATTATCTCTCCTGAGCAGATAAGAGGGAGAAACAAAACCGGTATAGCTTGTGCACAATACAGTTATCCTCTGTGGATTAGCCAAACAATGTTTACTCAACTACAGAGATGTGCATGGGAGGTGGAGCTATGACATCACAGAGGAGGTACTTGTTTTTTTAAACACAGAAACACAACACCCCTTTTCTCAAGACTTTAGATCAGAGTATCGTCCTTTTAGGTGAGGAAATTACTTCTTGGCAAAACCCCTTTAAGGAACCAAACACTTGTTGTGAATTTTGCCACTAAGCTCCTAGTTAGAGATCAGCAAGTTGTGCAAAAAGAACCGAAACATTGAACAACTGGAGATGGTCTCATTTATTTCATTTAAAAAAAAAAAAAAAAGAATTTTTATGTTCAGCCTGAAATTTCAACGAAAAGCCTAACTTTTTGTGATAAGTGTATATATGTGTATGTATATTTATCTTATTCATAGCGGGTGACCAGGTTCAGAGTATGCTGCCAAATTATACCTCTGACATGACAAAAAAAAAGGAAGGATCAATAGATCTTTACTATGAGTTATGCTAAATAGCTCCTTCATCGTTTCATGGAAGTTACCTGTGACTGTAAGTTAGTGTAGTATAAAGGTTGGTTCCTGCAACTGATTTGGATGCAGATTCAGTGCTCATTCGACCTTGGATTCTGAATCTAAATATAATCTGTAACCTATTCATCTCAGTTGGAAATTCAAATGTCCGTGCAGACAATGCAGAATTTCCCTATGTAGATTTGCGGAGAAAAAAATAAGTGGCTTGTCATTTCTTGGTTTGGATTCACTGTGGAGAAAGGGCTGGACCTACTCCCTGAAGTCAAAAGCTGAAAATCGGCGTTGAATCCCTGTAAAACTATTTGGACGCTGATAAGAAAAAGATTGGTTTCTGATCTGTGCGGATCGCCACGCAGTCATCCTCCAGTGAGAACAAACATCTTAAATGGAGTTGCACAAAAATCAGATGCTTGCAGCCTAGTTATATTTTTCATGAAGCTCTAATAAAAATTGATAACACATTCTCTATTGAGTGAACAAAACTGTGGAATTTTATGTATAAAAAATTACAGCAATGCTCCCAATGGCAGGTGATAGGTCTATAGTGTACCTTCATCCAGAGAAATTGCACCAATTTGCAAGTAAAATTATGTATTGCCAACAATGATATTGAGAACCTGTATGTGTGGGCTCAATCTGAATTCGGTGCAGATGGGTGTAGTAGCAGCAGACACTCCAATTTTATTATGGGTTAACCTTTTGTTTTTCTCTAGACAGCTTCTCTCAAGCTATACATTGACCCATAATCCCATCATGGCACAGTTTGGGAACGGAAAGCCAGTGGAGGTTCTGCCTCAGTTGTGGGTACGCTGTGACGGCACAGATGCAGAAAGTACCTGTTGGCTTGGAGCTGAACCTATCAAAACCAGCAGGAATGACATCACTGGAATGAGCTTATATATGGTAACCTGTGCAGGTCAGTGGCCCCTATGACACATGCTCTAATCATTTTGTTTAAAATAGATACTGATTATTGAATGGGGCTTTATATGGGTAGCAATAAAACTTGCTTTAGTTTACTTCTATTCAATAATACTTTGTAAAACTGGTAATAAATGGTTTCCATTCTTCCGTAATTCCTTGTAAATTATACTGGCTGCAGTTAACAGGACAGAATTTTAGCCACGAACCCTTAAAGGAAGTTGTCCGGGCTGCTTTGTGCCTGAAACTGCACCAAAACGTGTCCATGGGTTGTGTCTGGTATTGCATCTCTTCTCCTTTGATGTTAATAGAGCTGAGCTGAAATACCACATACAATCGATGAACATGTTGGATGCTCTTTTAGGTAGAAAGGCGGCCATGTTTAGTAAATTTGGTTAAATTCTCAACTGCTATTTGTAAGGTTTTCATTGATGCAAGAACTATATTATGAAAGTGCATGACTCTTCATTCTGTTCTCTGGGAGTTCAGTGTACAACCGAACACACCGCTCACCTGTGATCGGAACACCCATAGAACAGAATGGAAAGTCTTGCGTAAGCGTGACTGACTCTCAGAGCCGATGCTTTCAGGGGCCTGTTCCCGTAATAGGCACGGGACCCAACGGTAGGAACCATACCTATCCGTCTTTGATGGCATAATCTGTTAAAATACCATCAAAGTCTATGGTGTTTGTAAATGTAGCAGCCAGCTCTGAGTGTTTTTGTACCCGTTGAGACAAATTGAAGACAATCATTTTTTAGGGTATGTTCACACGGCTTATTTCGATGTGGTTTTGGACAAGGTTTTCGGAGCATTTCAGCTCCCAAAACCTTGCCCAAAACCTCACCTGAAACACGCTTCTTAAGAAGTTTTAGAGGCGTTTCTCGGCAAGGTTTTGGGCGGCGTTAATACAAATTAATAGCCAGGACAAAAAATGCGCCGAAAAACGCGCCGAAAACATGCTTCAAGAATTGACATGACACTGTTTTCAGTGCTTCCAAAGAAGCGTGTAAAAACCTTGTTGTGTGTGAACTACAACGAGGTTTTACATAGGAATCAATGAAATGAACTGAGGCCATTTTGGGCGAAGAAACGCTCCGAAAACCTCGTCCAAAACCACGTCAAAATAAGCCGTGTGAACATGGCTTTAGGCTATGTCTCCATGACCTAGCAGTACAATCGTATTTTCAAAACTTTTAGGATTTTAAAAGTGCCGAAAATACGATCATTCAGGCAGCCCCATAGACTACAATAGAAAAAAACGACGTGTAGTCTACACAGCTCGTTTTTTTTTTTTTTCCTGCAATCGTCTTTCGGCGCCGGCGGTTGATGCAACATGTTGTATAATATGCTAGCGCTTTAGTTTTTTCAGTGTCTTCCCATACAATTTTATGGGCGACGTAAAAAAAAATTAAGAAGGAACCGTGGTTTTTGCATAAAACGTGACAAAACACTGATTCTGAAAAAAAAAAAGATTTTGGCCGTTCTTTGTCAGATGCAGTGTAGACCTAGCCTTACAGGTAACTGCTTTGCTTCACAGCTGCTGGCATATAATAAGAAGTTTATCCGGACATGTCTCTCTGATGTACACAGGGCTAATCTGAGTTTAAGTTATTGCACAAATACTGTTGGAAACCCATTTTCTGCAGATATTGTTCTTTCTCACAGGTCCAACTTCTGACAAATCCACTTTTCGAAGTCTTGAAGCACTAAAAAAATCCCACAAGGAAAGACATCATTCTTCTGCAGTAAGTTTGGGAATCAGATTATGGTACATGCTAAACTCCAGAACTTTGTTTCAGTTTTGTGGTAGTTGAAATACTGTTTGTCATGGCCATACAGCTTCACAGGCTATGATCAAAAGCATACAGTCTACTTATATATAGCTATATACTTGAGTGGGTTGTCCAGGAAAGAAAAAATATGTTGTAAATAATAACTTTCCCCAGTTTGGCAGTTTTGTAATGTACTTCTAATACATTTTCTGTGGGCTTTCTGCAATTCTGCAGCAGCTGTTTGTTGACAGCAGGCTCAGTAGTTCTGTCTGGTCACCTGGAAACAACTCTGGGTAGAGCCCAGGAGATCAGGGGGCTAAAGGGATTTAGCTTTTTAGGGTAGTCTTTGAAGCCACAGCTTTTGTTCTGCACCCTTGGCGCTAAACATGATGGAGGAAGCATAGGGCATGCACAGAGAATAAGGTTGAGACAGACGAAGGTAGACACAGCTTAGCAAAAGATCGTGAGGCTTGTAGTTTTAGATCATTGCAAAAGGAAACTGGTTTTAAATTGGAAATGCTTTTAAGCTGCTGAAAAGGTCTGCTACAAACAGACCAGAAAAGCACTAATTAGAAAATAAAACATCACACATAGATGGATGAAGACTCTGGCAAGCAGTTCGAGATTTTTTTTTGTTTGTTTGCTGGACGACCCCTTGTGTTAGAGACAGGGATTATTTATTTTCTTGTAACAATAATGTAACCCTACTCTTCTGTTTTCTCCATTACTAGATGCAGACCAGAGGATTTGCTCAATTTGATTTATTTAGCTCCAGCACAGTGGAGAATTCGGTTATAGAATCACAAACCAATGTCACTGTGGACTTTGTGTGGAATGGAGTAGACCGTATTCTTCAGATGCCGCCTTTGACTTCTGCTTCCACTCTGGTATGTCTTGAGCTTTAGTCTAGTCTTCACTATGTAGAAATGAGCAATTAATTAATTCACTGTACGAACGCCTAATTATTCTGTTTTTGCACACAATCGTTTAAGTGTTTTTTTCACACTGTGTGCCATCACAATAATACATAGTGTTTCCACTGAGACTGTGTTAGAGTGCTTTCACACGGTGCGTTTTTCAATGCATTTTTGTGCAGGAAGGTACAGCAATTAATGCTGTACATTACTGCACACCAATTGCGACAAAAATCGCGTTAAAATCGCAGTAATTACCACGATTTTTGCCGCGATTTTTGTGCAGCAATGTACAGCATTAATTGCTGTACCTTCCTGCACAAAAAAATGCATTGAAAAATGCACCAAAAACGCACCGTGTGAAAGCATCCTTACAAACTTTTGTGACACACCCACAGGAGGGGCATTGTGAAGGCGACCGGTTGAAAGGAGATCGGATGTTTTTTATATTAGTGTGTGCAACCATGCTGTCCACAAAGTTCATATTCTGCACTTAGAAGTTTAACATCCCACCTGAAGCTCCACATCTACTAAAGCACTTCACACAGGCCTCTAGCTGGACCCAACCTTTCCATCATAACATGTTTGTCAGTCGCCTGTTTAAGGGGCCGTTCACACGGCTTATTTCGCCGCGGATTGGAGCCGTACTGCGCGCCCGAGTTGCGCAGCAGTACTGCGCCAATCCGTCGCAGTAATTACGGTAATCCATAGTTCTCATAGAGAACAGTGGATTCCGTCGCTCCTACCCGCTCGGCGAATCCGCCGGGCGGGGAGAAAGTCACCTGCACGTTATCCAGGCGCAGTTCGCGCCGTGGATAATGCAAGTCTATGGGGCCGGCGGGCCGTGCCCCCGCCCCTTATTCAAGCCGGAATTGCGAGCGCAATTCGGCTCACAATCACGGCTTGAATAAACCGTGTGAACACGGCCTAACTGTGATTGCTTGATGTAGCTAATTAGGTTAGGTGTGTTTTTAGGACTTGTGGAGTTGAGTAATGTTTAAAGTGAGTACTGAGATTGGAGGGCGTAATGGAAAGACCAGAGGCTCCACTTTACCTGTGATCAGTTTTTTAGTTTGTCTCTTCATTCCCTAAAAGGTTAGTCGTCTCTGTTCACATCTGTATTAGAGCTTCCTTTGCAAATTCCCTCATGTTTAAGGGGGAAAAAAAATAGTAAAACTTCTTACTTCATAAAGGACCCCAATACTGTGAGGAATCTGGTACCAAAAATGACACTGCGGTTAAGATAACATAAGAGACAACATGAAAAAGCCGGGTTCACCTGGCTTATAGTGGCACGTACCTGTGCACACCGCTATATGCCTGCTGATGGAAGTATGCGCTGGTTAGCGCGCACTTCCAACAGCGCTCCAGCCTGGCCTACATTATGCCTCTCTTTTCTCTGCGCGTCCATGACGCTATGTTACTACTTTCTACGGTCGCACAATACGCAACGGGGAATACGCTGTGAAATCATAGCACTCGGTGAGGGTTATGATTTTACCCCATTTGTGGAGCGTACTTCGGGTGCACTGCAGCGCAAAATACGCCTCACAAACACACTGTGTGAACACCGCCTAGATTCTTAACTTTTCTTAATTATATTTATTTTAAGTAAAAGCCCAATCATTTCCATAAATGCAGCATGTACAGCATTTCTGTTCAGTCCGCTATAGTCTAATTCATTCTGTGCAAGCATATTACTCCCGCCACCAGCTATGATTAACGCTTTCTTTTATAGTCATTTTGAGGTAGCAAGATGAGAAAAGCCTACATCTTCTATATCCAACTAACTTTTTTAGCATCTTTTTAAAACTACTAAAAGACACAAGGAATAAAATCAAAAATTGCCCAATATCTTGGAAAAAAAAGTGGGAATTAATTTGTAGACCATATTGCACAGCTCTACCTAAGAAACAGAACGGGGCACATATAGTATAGCAATTGCACCAGAATTGTGAGGCACAAATTTGTGCGCAGTTTGTGCCACAATACTGGTGTATGTGCTTTACACTACATTTATTATGGGTTTTAGACAGTTTATAGATACTTCTTTGTCTTGTCTGGCAAAAGGGGTGCAGCTGAGTGGAAAGAGGCTTGCCATAAAGTAAACCAACTAACTGAAGGTGTAAGGGTATGTTTACACGGCGTGTTGGGTCCGTGTGAACATACCTTTTTAGATGCGTGTTTGGGTCTGTCTGGATGGACCCAAACACAAATCGAACAACGAGCAGTGTGATTTTGCACTGCTTGCAATGGTAAACGCACATCGGCGTTCAGATGAGTGATCACCAATGCTTATTTACTTGCGTGTTTCAGATCCGTTCCAAGTATTGACATGTCAGCTCTTGGTCCAAAAGACGCAGCAGGAGTCGTATTATAAACTATAGGGTGCGATCCTGCTGCATCCAAACACGTGTTGGATACGTGTTGAATCTGAAACACGCTGCGTTTTTGGATGCAATCTTCAGAATCAAAATGGATCCAAAAACGCCATGTGAACATACCCTAACGTTAGATTAAACGGTCTAAACATGCACCAGATTTATCAATGCTGCCCCAATGTGTTATTATTAGTAATTGTTTGCACTTGTTTAAAGTCTTGTTTTTTTAATCCTAGAATATCAAGGTGGAGTCTGGAGATCTTAGAAGTCCTGTGTATCCGGTGTATAAAGAGTTGGATTTTCTTCTGGTAGACCAGTTATCTTTGTAATCATTTTGATACTGTATAATATGATCTGTCTATCATGTATGGTAAAGTGGGGGAAAAAAATGGCCCCGACCCTCTTAACATTTTTGTATGTTTATTGCAAAGGATGGGATCATGCATTACAAATTAGTCTGATACATTAAGATGATGATTAAAGAGGACCTATTATGTCCTCCAGCCTTGATCTAATGAGACTTACACCAACTCGTTCGATCATGCTTAGGTTGCTTTCACACGGTTCGTTTTTGATGCGTTTTTTCAATGCGTTTTTTGTGCAAGAAGGCGCAGCAATGCACAGCATTAATTGCTGTGCCTTTTTGCACAAAAAATGAATTTAAAAAACGCATCAAAAATGCACAAAAAACTCAACGTGTGAAAGCACCCTTAGTCTGGCTGCTTGTCCTCTGCTTCTCAATCCTGTCTGCACAGGCTCCTGCCAGAGCAGCATAAAATAGTATCTTAGATCACTTCTGCAGCTGCTCTGACACGGTCCACACTGCTTAAACCGTTTTAGAGCAGATCAGGTTCACACCCTGCTGACATATTTATTGGTACATTGGGTATTGGGCATAATGGTGCTGATTGTGAGGGCACATATTGGAGGACATGGTAGATCTCATAAAGCCCCATTCACACGAAGCAGCAGTAAGTGTGATACATATCTAGGTAGGTCTACATATACACTCCTACTTGTCATGAAACCTTGAGAAGTGAATTAGCTCAGGACCTCATCCCCTCAAAAAAGAAAAAAAAAAACAGCCAACCTTAGATGGGATTAACAGTCTCGCTCTAAACTTGTAGCCACACACTTCACCTCCCAGCATCCATGTAATACACATGGTACCCAGAGTCTATTTCCAGCTGCTCTTTGTTCTGCTGGTCCCAGGTTGTGAACCACTGCCCCTTTTTGCATGCCCCAATATGGCAAATGGAAAGGGTTTGTCCTAGTGTCACAGCTTTGCTCTTTATCTTCCTAAGAGGGTAGCTATTTGGGGTTTTGAGGACACCGTTTGGTACTTTCAACAGCGCTCCGGCCAGGCTTCCAGTTACTCTCTCTTTCCCATGTAATTTCTTTTTACGGGCACGTACTGAGCGCCAAGCAATATGCGGGAAAATCATAGCACTCCATGAGTGCTATCATTTTATGGTACTTGCGGGGCGTACTTTGGGTGCATTGCAGCTCAATTACAGGCCGAAGTACGCCCCACAAATGTCTGAACATACCCTAAGATTATAGTGATAGCTAATTGCTTTGTATTTTAAAACATTTTTTAAAAATCGTCATAGTCTGAAAGCCATAATTTGTTATTTTTTTTTTTTTTTTTTTAGACCTTTCTATTGATTGAGCTGTATGAGGACTTAACAGGATAAGCTGTGTTGACTGATACCATTTTGGGGTACATAGGATTTACTGATTTTTTTTTTTTCATTGCTTTGTGGGGAGGGGGAGGCAACAATACGAGTTATCTGTACTTTTTTCAGAATTTTTTGGACTTAAAGGGAATTTTTTTTTCCCTTTTTGTTTATTTTGCAGTATATTTGCTGAAAAAGAATGTGGCAAAGAACCCAGTGTTTTTCCTAATTATGCTATGTATGACGCCATCTGCATCAAATAGGCAATCCCAGCAGTCAGCTGTTACCACCAGGGGAAGCTGTGGGTAATTACAGATATGCAGGGGAAATTTGTGTTTTTTGCTAGACTTTCAAATAAATGGCCAGGTCCACCAGAACAGGAGCCACGTAGCAGCTCTCGTCTCTGGCTCATAGTTGTATGAGGAGGCAAGATGTCTAGATACCCTAGTCGGAGAAAGTGGTTGTCTTACAGAGATTGTTCAAGACAATGGACACTAGTCCATAGGTTCCATTATGGTATTGCAGCTAGTATGGCCTGAGCTGCAATACCAGAAAAAATCCCAGAAACGATTACTGTGGCAGCCATATTTTTCTAATCCTAGATAACCCCTTTGTTGAGCCCTCACCTTGAGGGAATGCTACTTAAAGGGGAATCTTCACCTTTTTAAAGGGAGACTACCATCAAAGCACCAACATATTTGGAGGAAGGCTAATTTCAGTCTGATATTTCTGACAGGTCTTGGCTGAAGGTTTGAAAACTGGAGTAACAGAGTGGCCGGAGACTTCAGAAACCAAGTCAGCTGTGGAGCTTGTTCAAGAGCTTTTAAATGGTGACTACATATGACTGTGAAAATCCTTTTTACTTGGTTATCCTCTCTCTATATAGGCACCTAAATTGTTGTGGTGTCTGCACTAGTTGTGGTTCTTAAAGGACCTGTGTATATGCCATGTGTTATTGCTTCTTAAAGGGGTTGTCTCACTACATTGATGCATTTTTTTTTTAAACAATTTTTACAAATTTACAAAGAATATGTCATACATTCTTAATAGTATCTAATTGACATCACATGAATACCGTACATCTTTGTATGATAGAAGTTTGAGAAATGTCCTTGTCTTACAATTTTTAAACTGTGAATCAAAAAATAAGGAAAAACATCTAATAAACTGAACTTAAAAAAAACTTGAACATCCTTTAGTCCTTCTTGGCTATCTCTAAGTTCACTATTGCGCTAATAGCCAAACTCCACCTGATATACCCACTGGCCAAAATGGGGAAAGTGGGGGAACAAAAAAAAAAACGTAAATCCCACATTTCTTCTTCCAACCACTAGTCTTTAACTTCTAATTTTCCCAAGTTACCTGCAAGTTTCTCCTTTAGATAGTAAGAAGTATATTCAAAAGGTTTCATAATCTTGGTCAACTCCTGATCAGTGAAGGCAAATTCCATAAGTTCCTCCACTTTTTAACAAATTTTTTAATTGAGCCCTCTTTGGATCTTTCTGTATCCAATTTATCAAGGAAGAAATTTCTCTCAATGTTCTGAGAACTTCCCCATATCTAGACTACTTTCTTGCAACCAGTGCCTTAAAATGCACTTTTTAGCTACCAAAAGGGTAATATGTAGACCTTTATTTCCAGACAGAAGTCCAGCTTCCTGACCATCCCCGGAGTTGACCAGAACATAACATAATGGAAAATAGTTGCCAAAGGGTCGTCTTCTATCTGCAGCTTCCAAATTTTCTGTATTAACTCACGTACATCTTTCCAGTATTGTTTTAATTTAGGACACCTCCATAATCCGTGTATTAGGTTCGCCTTATCCAAACCACATTTCGGGCACGCTTTAAGATAGTGTGAGGGAGCATTTTTGTATGGGATATCAAAGGCGTAAATTGCTTTATGCGCAATTTTAAAACTCATTTCTCTCCAACTTTCATTAATGATAGAGGTTCGTACTCTGTCTAAACTTTTTTGGATTTTCCAAGATGCATCATTGTCTCCAAGTTCCTTGTTCCAGGAAGTGAAAATTGTATCTCTCTTCCCTTCAATTTCTTTATCTCTAAGTCTGCCATATAATTCAGCCAGAGATTTACCAGATGAACTTGAACCCAATAACGCATCAAATTTATCATCTCCTTCTGCTTTTGCTATATCTAAAACTTGGGTTTTACAAAAGTGTTTGATTTGCAAGTATTGGAAATATTGTCTATCTGGTAGCTCGTACTTTTCTTTAATTTCTTGCCATGTGAGAAAACGCTTCTCTTTATCATGAAATAGATCTTTTAATTTATTTATATTCTTTTCTTTCCATGTATTAAAAAGTTTATTTTCTCTTCCTGGCGTGAACTCCGGTAACTCCCATATATCTATATATTTAGATATATATATTGGCAGATGAAACATTTTTCTGATTATTTTCCAAGTACAGATCGTATCTCTCAATACTACACTGCCTTTAATATCTACCGGAAGATTTTTATAAGGTGTATGTAATAAAGACTTAATCTTCCAAGGAGACGCTAATTGTTTTTCTAACATTAAGTTAGAAAAATTACTCGAATCCCAAATCCAGTCCCTAACGTGTCTTACCAACGCTGCTATATTATAACCTCTAATATTTGGCATTTGAAGTCCACCCAAATGCTTTGGCATAACTAGTTTATCATATGCCACTCTGAGTCTTTTTTATTTCAGAGAAAACCTATGAAAGCTGTACGTAGTTCTTAATGTCTTTGGTTTCAACAAAAATTGGCAAGTTCTGGATTGGATACAATAACCTCGCAAAACTCACCATTTTTATTAGGTGTGCCCTACCAAAAAGAGAAAGTGGAAGATTTTGCCACCTATCTAATTCCTGGAGAATCTTGTGAAACAGGGGATCATAATTTAGTTTTATACAGTTTTTGAAGACTTTTTTCCAATTTTAATACCTAAATATGTTATATGTGAATTAACAATTTCTACCTGAGTCTTAGTTCTAAGTGTCTTTTCTAAATGACCTAATGGGAGTAGTTGACTTTTTGAAATATTGATTTTGTAGCCAGAGATTTTGCCCACTTCACTCAGTTTATCTATAACTTTCTGTAAATGTTGCTATGGAGACTCCATAAAAATCAGCATGTTATCTGCAAACAACAAAATTTCACTCTTTCATCCCCAACTTTTATTCCAGTGTATAAGTTTCCTTTTAGCAACATTTGTATTAAGGGTTCAAGAGCTATGTTAAACAACAGGGGTGACACAGGGCATCCCTGTCGTGTGCCCTTTCTTAGGTGAATTGTATCTGATAAAAAGCCTGGAGTATGTATCTTAGCCTGAGGATTATAATAAATTGCTGCAATAAAACTTTTGAAATCTCCTTTAATACCTAGCTTATCCAAAACTGAATTTAGCCATTTCCATTTTACCATGTCAAAAGCTTTTTCTGCATCGACAGCCAGCAAAGCCGTTGAGGATTTAGACCCTTCCCTTTCTATTGCATCTTGTACTGTGATAACCTTTCGTATGTTCGCCACCGCCGACCTTCCCTTGACAAATCCGCACTGGTTTGGTCCTATCAATTTAGGCAGATAAATTGATAATCTGTTGGCCATAATTTTTGAGACAATTTTGACATCCTGATTTTGGGAGGTAAGAACCTGGCAACAATGGGTCTTTACCTGGTTTTTGAAGAACTTTAATATGGGCTGTATTCCCGGATATCATTACCGTTTTTGTGGTTATAATTTGTTTAAAAACCTCACTGAGTGTTGGAGTAATTTCTTCTGCCATGACCATAAAATTCCCGGGGTTTACCCGTCTGGGCCAGGTGCCTTTCCCTTTTGTGACTTCTTAATTGTACTAATTATTTCTTCTTCTGAAATCGGGGCATTCAAAAATTCTCTCTCTTCCTCGGTCAGGGTAGGTAATGAGATACTCTCCAAAAACGTGTCACCATCTAAATCCAATTCTTGTTCTTCTTCATAAAGCTTTGCATAGTAATTTTTAAGAATAGTATTAATTAATTTGGGATCTTTTTGTATTACTCCTTTTTTATCATACATCCCTTGGATTAGTGTTCTTTTAGACTTTCCCCTAGCAAGTTTGGCCAGCAATTTACCTGCCTTATTACCGAATTTAAATAGATCTAGTTTATATTGATCATTATACATAGATTCCAATTTCGTTTGCCATTGTACAAATTCATTTTTTGCTTTCTGCCACTCTTGTTTATTTGCTGCTGAAGGGGTTTGTGTGAAATCTGTGTATTTTTTCCTCAATGATACTAAAGTTTCCTCATACTTTAGTTTTGTTTTTTTCTTATATGCATTTACATAAGACATTATCTGGCCTCTCAAAACCACCTTTGCCGTGTCCCAGAAAAGGAAAGAATTCGACTTATGCTCCACGTTATTTTTGGAATAATCCCACCACCAACCCTGTAGCAATTTCTTGAACTCTTCATCTTTTGTCAAAAATGATGGATACCTCCAAATTATATCTGTGCCCCTTGGATAGTCAGGCTGAATTGATATTTTTAATGGAGCATGGTCTGAAATAACCATATCCTTTATATCTACCTCACTTATTTTACCTAACAGCCGATCGGAGATCAAAAAATAGTCAATGCGTGACCACGAGTTTTGGGCATGTGAATAAAATGTAAATTCCCTTCCCTCAGGATTATTTATGCGCCAGACATCGTTTAACCTACAGTTCTTTGAGAACTGGGACAACAGAGATGTTTTTTGATGGTCTACTATATCAACCTTATTCTCTCTTTTCCTATCTTCTCTGTTATCCATTACTAAATTAAAGTCTCCCCCTATTAATATCTGCTGTTCGGTGTCAGCTAATACTTTCTCCTCCAGATCCCTAAAAAAGGTTCTGTCTGGATTATTTGGTGCATATATGTTATACATACTAATTCTACCTGATGGGGTATCTAATACAAGATGAATCATTCTACCATCTTTATCACTCTTATGAGATACCACTGAGCATTGCGATTGTTTACTAATTAAAACCAACACCCCTGCTTTTTTATCTTTAGCTGGAGAACCAAATACTTCCCCTACCCACAATTTATTCATCCTGTCAAAATCCATTTCTATGAGATGTGTTTCCAGTAATAATGCTATATCTATATTAAGCCGTTTTAGATGCCTTTTAATCATCATTTATGTGGGGACCGTAAACCCTTTATATTCCAAGATACTATTTTCATATCCATGTTATATTATTCAAATTGAGAAATGTATTCCACTTAGGAAATATTCCAAATATTTCCACCAGACCAGCAAGAAAATACTCAGAAATAGCCAAGAATAAGACTCTGACAAAAAACCAAACTACCCAAAAAAACAAAAAAACCTTGAGGAAATTTATTTTCCAAAACTCTCCCACATTTCCTTCTTATCCCTCTTATTCTGGACTTCTCTTTTTTCCCTCATGTTACATCTTTTCAAAAGACCCCGGCAACTCCCACCAACCAGACTTTACCGTAACAACATACAATATGGAAGAACATTATTAAATATGTATGGTATTGAACTATAGCTTGATGACCACTGCTATTCTATCATAGAAACACTTTTAGGAAACATAGTCCTGAAAACAGAACCCACTTCACAGTCTATTGTGTGTAGACGGCATTGCACAAGTCTATATTACTGAAGCATTAACACTTATCGTTTCCTCGTCGACCTCGGGGGTAATGGCTGCAATAAGGATTCTTCAGACCTCGATGGTGATGTTCGGTCGTAGGCCACTTGTCTTCTTGGTGGTGGAGAGGATGAGAGACTTCTCACCCAAGCTCTTCTTCCTGTATTCTCTTGACGCTCTTGTTCTTCTAGTGAACCAGACTTGTCAATGTGTTTTGTTATAAAGTCCAAAGCTTCCTCTGGAGATTGAAAGGCTTCTGATCTTCCTTTTGGCAAGAAGATTCTCAATATTACTGGAAATTGTAGTGCAAAATAAATTTTTTTCTTCACCAAAGACGAACACACTGTGGAGAATGCTCTTCTTTTTCTAGAAACCTCAGCGGAATAGTCAGCGAAAATCAAGACTGAATGTCCTTTAATAAGGTCTTATCCCCTTTTTTTTTTGAAAGCTTGTAATAAATCAGTCTTGTCTGTAAAATTCAAATATTTTACAATGATTTATTATTAGAATCTTGACCCGTTTCTCTTGGTGGGCCTATACGGTGGGCTCGTTCAACTGTGAAAGTTTCTTGTATTCCCATACTGGCCGGGAGATCCTTTTCACATATAGTGCTTAGTTCACTATGGGGAATACTCTCTGGGAGGCTGATTATTCTGAGATTATTACGTCTAGATCTATTTTCAAGATCTTCTAGTTTCTCTTGTGTCTTAATATGGCTTCGGACTAACTTTTGCATAGTGCTTCTAACCCCTAGAAGGTCATCTTCGATGCCACTGGTACGCTGCTCCAGCTCAGTGATTTGCTCCTTATGCGCTGCGGTTTCAGCCTGTATCTGTTTCATAGTAGCCGTCACCATTTGCTCCAGAGATTGTTTTATTTCAGGACCAATTATTTTTGCCACTTCTATCGCCAAGGATTTACAGGTGATTGGCTGACAAGTAGCAGGCAGGCCTGCAATACATTCCTCCTGATCGCTCCCCTCTGCCTCTGATATCTGTGATTGCTGCTGGGCTGCAGACTTTGCCTGCCTTGTTGATCTTGGGGGGGTCAGGCGCCATGTTTGTGGATGGTCTGGAGGTTTAATTCAAACAGCACAGGTGTTTTCTGTTTATAATGTTAAGTGTTTAATTCAGGCAAAAGTAGCTGGAATACATACAAATCTGACAGATCTGCAGGTACTTGTAGTGAAGATTATTTCTGGCTGAGAAGCTCAGTGTTTTCCTGTGTTATGCAGCTCTGGCTGAGCAGTAAGACACTGTCCATGTATGGAGGAGGCTGCCCCTTAGGTGACCTCTCTTGGTCTTTGCTTGTTTGCTTTGTTAAAGGGGATGTATCGCTTCCTTACTTCGGCTGATTCACACTTCTCTTAGCTTCCCAGCTCTGTGAATGCAGGGGCGTTTCTTCCCCTCCCAGCTGGATGACATCATCCCCCCTTCACTGCTGGCCTGAGACCCCCCCCCCCCCTCCCCTCGAGTCCACATATCACTGTGTCTCTCCCTATGCAGTCTTATTTTATAAGAGCTGTATACATACCACAGGCTGCATTCAATCTAATCTGAGCACTGATCTCCTCTCACAGCTGGAGATGTATACAGCTTTCTAAGAACGGCACAGATCTGCTATGCAGGAGAGATAGGCACAGGGACAAAACTGTCATGTTTTCTCATTGTACAATCTGCTGCAGTCTGTTTTGCTAGGTGTGGAGACAGAAAATGCTACGGCCCTAACTTGAGTCAGAGGACACCTCCGTGAATCGACCCAGGGGCTGTACAGAATGTAAATGAGCTCTCAGCTAGTGAATTGCAAGGAGGAGGGATCAGGAGGGATTCAACCCACACTGGATATCAGTGTAAATAAAAACACAAGATAAGGGACACTGTGAGAACAAGGCAGTTTTGTTCTGAAGACATTTAAATTGTTGTTTTCCACTGTCCCCTTTTTTTGAAGACCATTTAATAAACGATAAAAACCCCTTTAAGTTGAATTGCTGGACCTTTGTCTTCTAGGAGCTGCTGGTGTCACTGTCCCAGTGCTGCTTTATCAGTGCTGCCTTTTGATTCAATTAGGCTAAGTCTAATTAGAGCAGAGCCTACCTTAGACTCCCCTCTCTCCCCTGTGAAGCAGGAGCATCCTGTCCAGGAGCTGTAATGAAGTTTGCAGGGGCTGTGCATGCACATGTCTCAATGTTATCTCTGTGCTGCCGGCTTCTCTGAGATCCTCCTGATAACCTGGACACAGAGGTTGTTTGCTGTTCAGACGTGACCTCCAGGTCACTTTTGTATACAATTAAGGCCGTGTTCACACGGCTTATTTCGCCGCGGATTGGCGCCGTACTACGCGCTGCAGTACGGCGCCCATCCGTCGGAGTAATTACGGTAATCCACTGTTCTCATAGAGAACAGTGGATTCCGTCTCTTCTCCCCGATCGGCGAATCCGCCGCGGGAGGAGAAAGTGACATGCACATTATCCAGGCGCAATACGCGCCGTGGATAATGCAAGTCTATGGGGCCGGCGGGCCGCGCCCCCGCACCGCCCCTGCATCCGCCCCTTATTCAAGCCGGAATTGCGAGCGCAATCCGGCTCGCAAATCCGGCGTGAATAAGCCGTGTGAACGGGGCCTAAGCCTGCAGTTCTTTTGGTGGTAATATTTACTTATTATTATTTGCCATAGGCAAACTTAAACTCTTAAACTCTTTTGGAGATTATCTGCTCACATGAGGGCGCAGCAACCGGAAGTCTACATTGATGCATCTACCTCAGTCCTGTTTTCTTGGTTTAACTTTAAATTCAGAGGCGTGTTTACTGGCTTCCACTAGGCTGCAGCAGAAGCCAGGTCTGTAGCTATAGCAACCAGTGCAGGCAGCCTATCATAAGCAATCAAACAGGTCTGTAGCTATAGTGACCTGAGGAGCTGATGCAGCCCATATAAGAGGGGATATCTCAGAATAGGTAGGACACTGTTAATGGAGACATATTGCAAAGTGACTTGTTTTTGTAAGATCTTTAGCATAAAAAGCAATCCTTGTAGTGAGACAACCCCTTTAACTGACTAGTAGGTGGCACTCAACTAATTCAACATCACTAGGACATGTAGTCAAAATGCTATCACGTCACATTTATGGCTTCTGTTCATATACATGACATATACCTTGAATGGATGCTTCTGACAGTTGCCAAACAGTGACATCCATTACCCATAGGGTTTAATTGTGTAAAAAAAAAAAATCAAATGTTTTTCACTGGAGGACGTTGTATGCAAACACATACCCTCCAGAAGTATGCCAAAAGGAAACTTCTTTGGCTTTTGTCAGGATATGTAACTCTATTAACAGGTTTGGCATGTACTCACTAAATGTACATCACAAGCATACATCAGGAGATGTTCTTCTGTCATATACAATATTTTGGCCAATTATTGTACATAGAATTGTTTAGAGACATTTGGGAACATCTGCTCAAGAGCAATTTGCAAACTAAGAAGAGTGATAGCCCAAAGTATTCTTTAACACAAACAAAAAAAAATTTTTTACTCTTCATTTTTTTCCTCCTTGCCTTACAAAAGCCATAACATTTTTATTTTTCCACCTACATAGACATATGAGGGCTTTTTTTTTGCGGGACAAGATGTACTTTCCAGTGGTGTTATTCATATTAATATAGAATATACTGGGGAACGGCAAAAAAATTCTAAGTGGGGCAAAATGTGAAAAAATGTACTTGCGCCATGTTTGCGGGAGTTTTGTTTTTGCGACGTTCAATCTTTGGTAAAAATGATGTGTTATCTGTATTCTACAGGTTGATACGCATCCGTCAATACCAAACTTGTAGGGTTTCCGTTATGCTTTGGTGGCATAAAAAAATTCCAAACATCTTCTATATTTGAAATTTGCGTCGTGGCGCCATTTTGTGCGACCAATAACTTTTTTTGTACTAACGCCTACGGACGTCAGTGAGGGTGCATTTTTTGCGGGCTGAAGTGTACTTTTTATTGCTAGCAGTTTGGAATTCATGCGCCTTTTTTATCACTTTTATTCCAATTTTTATAGGACATAGGACCCAAAAAATGCAATTTTGCCGTTTGTAAAAATTTTTCTTCTCCGGTGTTTAGCGTACGGGATAAATGATGTTATATTTTTATAGACTGGACTTTTTCAGAAGCGGCGATACCAAATATGTGCAACTCTTATTATTTTTTTTTATTTGTGGAAAAGGAGGGTGATTTGAACTTTTAATACTTTTTTTTTTTTTTTACACTTTAAAACTTTTTTTTTTTTTTTTTTTTTAACTTTAACATCGAGCCCCCCTATGGCGCTTCACCACTATGGGGTGCGATCGTTAATACAGCCTAATGCATTGCATAGACAATGCATAAAGCTGTACCAAGATGGCGTTTTCCCCACTTCCTGTTCGGGCCGGACGTGGGGCAAACGAGAACATGGCAGCGATCAAAGCCTTTACAAGGCTCCCAGCTGCCATGTTAGCCCAGCGGGACTCAGCGATCTTATCGCTGATGTCCCGATCGGACTGAAGAACGGTGCGCAGCACCGCTTTTCAGTCATTCAGACGCTGCGGCCATCTTTGCCGCGCCGTCTAAAGGGTTAAACAGCACGGTCGGCGGCGGCCCCCCGCGCTGCTAGCGCCGGGTGTTAGCTTCAATTAGCCGCTAACACCCGGCGGCTGTGAAACAGGGTCACGTTGCGATAATCGTTTCGCATCTCCTTACCACCACCATGACGTATCCATATGTCAGGGTGGTTGAAAGGGATAAAGGACCTGTGTCTCCAATATGTTTCATTTTTGGGTAACTGTAGCCCAAGCTTACTATTACAGCCTATCAGGAATTTGCTTCACTATTCATCTAGAAACACCTTAAAACCAGAGATGTTTTAAAGGGGTTGTCCAGGTTTAGAAAAAGGATGTCTGCCTTCAGAAATAATTTCATAGCTGTCTGTGGATTATGTCTGCTGTTGTAGCTCCTCTCCAATTAATTGAATAGAGCCGAGCTGAAATACCATACACAACGTGAGGATAAGTGTGGTGTTAAGTTTGACAGGAAATGGAAATTTTTCTAATCCAGAACACCCATTAAGGGTGGGCAAACCCCATACAGTGTTGACGTGGCTTTGAACCACACCGCCGATGCAGCCACCAGTGGCCAGATGAGTTCGCCGGTATTTTGTGTCGCTCTTGGCAGTCACATGAGAGGTGTGATTTTAAGCCATATTACAGTCGCACTGACCTTGCACTGTGTATTCCTACTCTTGACGTATCTGGAGACTTTGTTTTAGCACTGTTGCCTTGATTTTAAATATTGAATGGCAGCTTCAGTCCATGAGATTGCACACAGTTCTATGGGGCAGATTTGCTATGGCAATTGCATTAAAATTCTGGCACACATCCTTTACACCATATTTATCATATGTTTTAGACCGTTTTTTAGACACCCTGCACTGTTTGACAAAAGGGTATCGCTTCATTAAAGGGGGTGTATGTTTATGGCAAAGGGGAATGGCTTAAATTGACACTTTGCGCCAAATGAATGAACCAAAGTTCTGCTGCAGTTGTTGCCACAAACGAAGCCAGCTAATAAATTAGGAAGACGTGTCTTAACATGAGACCGATGTATTATACATCGATGGATCTGGCCCGTTTTTAGACTTTAAAGGGATGTTCACACATCGTTTTTGCGTCCGATTTTGGATCCAAAAATTGCATCCTAAAACGCTGTGTCAATCAGATCCAAAATGCATCCAACACGCAGGTGCGTGTTTGGATGCATTTTGGCTGCAGCAGGATCGCACCCTATAGTTTTAAATAGGGCGTCTGCTGCGTCTTTCGGATCAAGAATTGACATGTCAATTCTTAGAACGGATCCAAAAGACGCAGTGAGACACGTCACTGATCACTCATGTGAACGCCGATGCGTGTTTTACATTGCAAGCAATGTAAAGCACACTGTTATTTGCTAGATGCGGGTTTGGGTCCGTTTAGGGTCCGATAGACGGATCCAAACACACATCTAATAAAGTATGTTCACACGGACTCAACACGGCATGTGAACATACCCTTAGGCCATGTCCCCACTGCACGGGTTTTCGGACGGTTTTTCAGACAGTTTGCGGTTTTGCAGACCGCCTGAAAAAACCGGCCGAAAATTAGCACAATGGTGTTCTATGGAAAACCTGTGCAACAGTCCCCACTGCACGGGTTTTCCACCCGCGGGCCACCCGCAACACATTCTACAAGCACATTCTTCTGTCCGGTTTTCGGACGGAATCTGTGCTTGTGAAGGGGGAGGGCTTTTCTCTACTCTTTAAACCGACTGGTATTTGTCCCTTGCCATGTGAACGCACCCTTAGGCTATGTTCACATGGTGTAATTGCGGGGACGTATTACGCCCGCAACTATGCCTTGGGCGGGGTAAGAGGGCCGGCAGCTCGCCGGCCCCATAGACGTTTTTACCCACCAAAAATTGATTCAAAAGGGCACTGTATTGCGCAGGGAGAAGGGGAAAATTCTCATATTGGAGACACCTTTGGGCGATTACCGTTATGTGACTGGGGGAGGGTATGCACGGGCCCCGTAAAAAATTTAGCGGCAGTTTCGGCATGAAATTAACGGGGCTAGAAATAAGTTTTCCCATAAATAATACCGTTTTGGGGAACCCAAATTACGGGGCTTAAGAGGTTAAACTTAAAGCTTTTAAGTTAAGGTTAGCTAGTTTAAGTTTTAAACAGTAATAACAAACCTGCCCCAATATATCTCCCTGAATTGCAGCTGTAGCTAAATAGTTACAATTAATCAGTCTCCTCATAGCCCCACTCTATATGGAATTGGCAGCAGTTGTTTTATTTCATGTATGAGCTGTGTTGTATGTATGCCTAACATAAGGGTTACTAACCTCTGGCCTATGTGGAGCACAAGGTTACAGAAGAAAGCATGTATTTTCTATGTAACTCCATCCAATTAACTGCTTTCAATTGATTTATCCTCCTGCTTAAAACCCTCACTATTTCTATTTTACCATAAAATTTGTAAAATTTTCATGTTGTAATTTGCTATACAATGCAATAACCATGTTGTTTTTTTTTTCCCTCTCTTTTTTTCCCCAGAGCTGAAGAATAAACTAGATGGAGTTAATAATTCAGCTTCTAAAAAGGAAGCAGAGGTGAGGTTGCTTGATATGAATGATTTACTGAATCGCTTGTGATTTTATTCCTCCAGCATCGGGAAGGTGTGTGTGTTTTGACAAGGTCAATATAAAGCTATTTCTCTCCTGGTTGCACATTGTAGGTAATACTCAGGAGTAATATTGCAATTATTAAACATGGCAATTACACTGAGTGATGCACATTCCGACTGCACAATTCAGCTGCATTGCCTGAGGGTGCATAAAATAAAAAGGAAACCTAAATAAAAATTGATAGAAAGCCACGAACAACAAGCAGGCCTGAGGGGAAATAGTTTCATGTCGAGGTCTATTGCTTGTAGACTGCTGAGGATTTACTCCTGAGGCTTGAAGGGTATCCAAACAGCCTCGATAAAATGATTTCCCAGTCATTCTGCTCCGCTCATGTATTATGTATACAGCAGTCTCGCTGCACACATGATGGATGTGGACACTTAATTTCTTTCAGCCATTCTTCATATGTACAGCTCTTAAACAGGTGACTAAGCCATTTAAGTGCTGAGTGGGGTCTGTTAACACTTGCAGTGCAGTGCGTATTGCAGCCAGACATATTAAAAATACCGCTATGGGTATTTACACATTATTGCCACGCTCTGCTGTCATTCACATCCTGTCTGGAGCTGGAGGGGTTTGTTCCAGCTCTTAATTAATTAATCATACATTGGATGATTTGGCTACATTGTTACGTCTGAGCAAGTATTCCGCCTGTGTAGGCATTTTTTTTCGGCTTAAAATGAGTAAGAAGATGTAGTTAGACTGGCAACAAGGAGAGACAGTTTGATTGAATAGTAACCAGCAGACCAATGATCAATCACACTAGTGTCTTTGTGTTGCCTGCATTGTGTGTCACTGATTTGGACCTATGTGTAAATTACTTCATCTTGTGCAGCTGTAGCTGGTCATTATTCATCTATAGAAAGTAAAGAGCGATACCGCAGCCGTCGACAGCTCCATCCAGTCTTTTATCACAGAACGCGGAGATTTGGACTTTACTGAGATGTTGTGGTGTAAAATGAGGAAAAGTAGGTGATTTTTTTTATTTTTTTTTATTATTATTTTATTTTTTTTTTATTATACATTGTACACATTGTATGTTACGGTTTTAAGAAATTGAGAAGTTTTGTTTCATTCATGATGCAACAAAATACTTTGATAAGCGGCTACAATACATATCATCTCATTGCCAAACCATAAGACACATTAAAACCCAACCATAAGGCTGTCTCGATCCTTGTTAGAATCTTGATGGCAGAGCAATTGTTAAAGGGGTTTTGCCACGAAGTAAAATTGACGTGGGAAGTTTGAAAATTAAATAATAAACATTTTCACCATTCATCATTAAAAAAAAATTCTGGACGTTTTTGTTTTAGCTGCTCCTTTAGTGATCCATTGTTTACAGCTCATTCCAGGGATACGACCAGGGCATGAGCTCTTAAGTTCCTGGCCCGCACAAATGGTCAGACATACTCTCTTTCTCAGGCAGCTCTGAGTGTTCAAACCCGAGTGCTGCATTCTACTCCTGTCTTTGGGATAGTTATTAAATGGTCAAACCGGTGGCAAATAAAATAAAAGAACCCTCAATGATTATATGAATTGATAAAGAGGAAAGAAAAAATCCACAGGTTAAGTCCTGCAGGATTTGAACAAAAGACCTTGTGCTGTAAAGCAAAATGTTACCCTCTGAGGCTATAGTGAGCTACTTAAATTCTATACATAAACACACTTTTTTTGGACTGAGAGAGGAGAGGCCTGGTGATGTCATCCTGCTGGGTCACATGATATGCAATTCAAAAAATCAACCCCCCCCCTTCCAGCACAACTAAAGAGCAAATGCAGGAGGTGGGAAAATGAGATCGTGGCAAAACCCTTTTAAGATCCTTAAAACAATGGGCTAAACCTTTGGAAACACCCCCAAAGAGTGGGTTTCCCCATTGTGGAGGGTGGTTACAAAAGCCCACCCAAATGGGCTGTTGCGGGCTGCTAGAAATTCTTTGTCGGACTGCATGTTTTTCAGGCCTGCTCTATAAAACTATTTTGTCCCCTTTTAGACTTTAATAACTGCGAATTATTTGTCTGTTTTAATTTTTTATCTTTTCACCGAAAAAAGAACTAAATGACAGTGGGTTCGCATGACGTTCTTCTGTCTGGCAGTGGTATCTGTCAGGGTACCATAAAGTGTATTGTGACATAGCCGCCATGTCCTGATAGAAATCAATAGAGCAAACATAGTTCTCTTTGGATTATTTTTACTTTTTTTCTGGGGAATGCTCAATGGGATGCAAAAATGTGGTAGACCAGGCTTCTGTGTCCTATACGGACATCTTGAATGTTTGGCAAAAAGAGCAAATGCGATACAGAGAGGACTATGTTTTCTCGATTTGACTTCTATTAGGTCCTGTTTGCTACCGTGTTTCCCCGAAAATAAGACATCCCCGAAAATAAGACATAGCAGAGATTTTGTTGAATTCCCTAATATAAGGCACCTCCCGAAAATCATTACGGAAATCATTGCTGCAGCTCCCCATACACGGGGCCCTTTTTTAAGGGGGGCAGAAAGGGAAAGGGGGGGGGGGGGGGGCCCAGTTTTTTCCCCAAGCCCCAGAAACGGCCCCGGGGATTTATTGTTGAGCACCTGGTGTTGAAGGACCTGGCGGGGGAGATCGTGATTTTGATGCCCCACAGGCCCGAACACCCAGGACAGGAAAAAAAGGTAAAAGTAAGTGAGGCATTTGGGGGGGTGGGAAAACAGAGAAATGATACGGGCACACCATCTCACAGAGGGCTGATGGCAGCTGGGACTTCTATTTCAAAAGCCAGCAGTCACTTTTGCCATCTTTGAAAGTCACTGCAGCTTCCAAAAAATGCCCTGACTCAAAATTTTTTAGATATGTAGTATAAAAAATATATATAAAATTTTAAAAATATAATAATATTATATTAATATATATATAAAAATATATAACACAAAATATTAACATATATAAATATATAAATTATTAAAATATATATATAATGAAAATAATACACACACACTAGTATTGCTGCAAAAATTTATTTGTTGGAAAAATAAGACATACTGCATCTTTAGGAGCAAAGATTAATATATAAGACGCTGTCTTATTTTCAGGGGAAACAGGGTTTTTAGGGTATAGTCGAGTTGGGGTACCTTTTTTATGGGGACCTGGGGTTTTTTGGGCAGCTCCGATAACAGGGGTTCTACACTTTCAAAAACTGGCAAGTCCTTTTTGCGAGAGCTGCCTCTTTTTGGCACCCCCCTTTCCCCTTTATGGGCAGGGAAGGAAAAAAAGGTAGCCGAGTTTTGTTTTAGATATAATAGCTGTTGATGGGGTCTTCTGAATCAGAAATGTCTAATCTTAAGTGCATAAATGCAAATGTGTTTTCGTGATATTTTTAAAGTAGACTTTACATAGCTTCTTCTCCTGTAAAGAGTCATTAAAATGTTCTCAGGAGATACATTTCCACCTGGCAAAGTGCCTTTATACAGGGCCATGTTAAAAAAGTAGTTGTAAAACCTAAGATTTTTAAACAGCATCGTAAACCTTAAAATTTGAAAATGGGGGGAAAAAATGACAGCCTCTCCTGCCATTCTACCTTGGGTCACCAAAGCTAAGGCCAGACCCAAAGCTTGCCCAAAATTTCATTTTCCCGCTTAGTGCCACCCAGATTCACCAACGCTTGGGGTACACCCGTTACAGCCTCACTTTCTTCAGCCCGGTTGTGTTAAATAAACCAAAAACAGTTCCTTTTTTAAAAAAAAATAAAAAAATAATAAATATTTATATATATATAAAATTATATATATAATATATAATATTTTATTATTATATAATTTATTTATTTTTGCTGGATGCCATTTTATCAAATAGTGTAGGCTCCTGCGTCATTCCATTTTTTTTTTTCTTTTTTCAAGGAGGGAGGGGGTCTGATACAGACATTTACTGTCCAAACAAATGCCAAAAGGACACACGTTTGGCCTCCATCCAGACATTTAACCCATGATGGGCTGATGGTATATCCTGTCGATATGCCATAAATCCCTGAAATGGCAAACCCCTATAGTGGCTTCAAAAATAGACATTATGGGCGACAAGTATGATTTTTGGAAAGGGCATTAGTAGTGTAGAATGCGCCTAAATCTATGAATCTGTTCTACTGCGGATCATAGATTTAGCAATTCTAGCTACAAAGTGACACTTCTGGCTCAGGTAAACCACTTTTAGGCAATGTTCACACGGCTTATTGCCGGCGTAATTGCGAGGCCGGATTTGGCCCCCTCAATTACGCCGGCAGCCGTTGGGCGGGGGGCCGGCAGCTCGCCGGCCCCATAGACATTCATTATTAGCGGCGCGTACGCGTTGTAAATAATGTGCATGTCACTTCTCTCCCTGCTCGCCATATTCGCCGAGCGGGGAGAAGATACGGAATCCATAGTTCTCTATGAGAACTGTGGATTACCGTAAGGACGGGGACGGATTGGAGCCATACTGAAGCGCAAAACGGCGCGCAGTATGGCTCCAATCATTTCCCAAAATAAGCCGTGTGAACAAGGCCTTAAAGTGATCCACCTGTTTTTACTGTAACACATCTGGATTTGCCATTCAAAACTCATTCCCACCCTTCCCCCCCGATCTGAGGTGCAGGGGCGCTCTGTAATGCGCCTATTGGAGTGTTTAAAAATAGAACGGGACTGCCTTAGTTCGGGCTGAAAAGACTCCAGACTTCTGCCGCAGCCCCGTTCATACAGTACATGTCTCCCTATGTATTGATGTTAGAGCATGTAGAAACATCATCTGTTGATCCCGAGCAAAGCTTTTAATACTGTTTTTGTTATGTGTGTTAAATAAAGGTGTTTTCTTCTTTTCAAGATGTTGCTGAACTGCTTCTCCTCATCATTTCAGTCATTGAGATATGGCGACGTGCACCCCTTGGGTAAGATGGCAAAAGGCCTCTTTAACATTGTAATGACTTTCTCCACAGATTATACTAGTCTAGCCCAGAGTCATGTTTGAATCCAATCCTCATTGGTTTGCATTTTACTTTAATACGTATTGTCTTACTTGCTACTGCAGTCATCTATATTCTCCAAAATCTGTGTCGTATGGACTGTAGACAAACACAAAGTCTACATGAGGATGGAATACCTTTATTGATATTATACGCCTCTTCACAATATGTCAATGGCAGCAGTTATTCAAAAGGGTTTTTCAAAATCTCCCTGCCACCTCTTACAGTGTTTAAATAGAGAATGAAACCATACATACTTCTCCCATCATCAATGTTCCAGAGTTCAATTCCCCGTCCAGTCCCTTACTGATGACATCACGTCTGTGGATCACATGATGCTGTAGCCAAGCTCCGGCCTCAGTCGCCTTGTACCTGCGGTCAGTGATTGCATCACGTGATCCATGAATGTGACTTCATCAGTGAAGGACAGAGGGGAGGGCGACACCGGAGCTCTAACAGTGCTGAAACGGTTGTGATAGGAGAGGTAAGTATTGGTTAATTTTGTATTTAAACACAGTGAGAGGTGGTAGGGAGGATTTTAAATGTCTTTAAAAAGCACTTTAAGAATCCTGCTGTACAAACATGTTGGTGATTTTTCTGAAAAAGATGATTGATAGCAATCATTTTCAGATCAAAAGGATCGTGAGTCATCCCACAAATTAGCAAAACTAAAATCCTGCACGGTTTAGCACAGTTTAAAGCCACTAGTTTATAGTTCACTGAAGACCAACACAAATTGTTGTCAGAGAGGAGCTGGACAAGACATGAAGCTCTTTCTGAAAAAGAAAAAAAATGACAATTTTATTTTAATCTTAGGCTGTGTTCGCACGGGGTAATTTCGCCGCGTATTTGCACTCTAAAACGGGCGAGATGTGCGCCGAAATTACGGTAACCACAGTTCTCATTGAGAATTCTAGATTATGCCTCCTCTCGCTGCTCGTACAATATAATCATATTGTACGCGCGGGGAGATATGTGACATGTCAGTTATTTGCGCCGAATACACCGCGAGTAATGACAGTCTTTGGGGCCGGCGGGCTGCCAACCCCCGCCCCACCCACCTCCCCCCCGCGTCGCGTGTGTACGTGCCGCTCAGCGCGACTCCCAAACACCCGGTGTGATTGCGGGGCGTACTGTACGAATACTTTCACAAGGCACTGTAAATGTCTGAGATGGGAAAACGCCTATAGTGGCTTCAAGTAGACACTTTGGGGACATGCATGATTTTTGGTAGGAAGGTAGTAAAGAAACATCCACATAAAGGTTTCCCAGCAGAACATAACCTATAGCGTCACACTGCCTTCACCGGCTTGTCTTCTGTCACAGGACACATACACACCCGGCCATCTTTATCGTATGAAAGAGAACATGAATAATCATACCTGACAGCATTTTCCATTGCTCCAAGATCCAGTTATGATACCGAACTATTTATTTTCTACAGTGCTTGACCCTTGGCTGCATTTGTAGATTAACTTCATTGGGGCAGAACTGTGATTTCTGACTGTGGTTTAGCTACAGGGAGTCTGCTGTAGTCTAAAACACACCTCCTGCTGCATCTTTGGTTTAAAGGGTTGTTCTCACCATGCACTTCATATCAATTTGGATATGCCATCAAATAGGAGAGACCCGCACCTATCTCCGCAATGGGCTGCTAAAAAGTCTTGGCTCAGAATAGAGAAACTGGTTGCGCTTGCACCCGGACTCTCCCTTCTGTTCTATGGGAGTTCCTAGTGCAGTCGAACACACCACTCACCTGTACTCGGAGCTTGCATAGAGAATAGTCATGTGCAAGGCAACCATCTCTTCATTTACCCCAAGACTTTCAAGGGCCTTTTCCCCGAGTTTAGGTGCAGTTCCCAGAAGTGGACTCCTTGCAATCCACTGTGATGGCATATCCTAGAGATACTCTATCAATGTGCATGGGGGGAACACCCATTGAATTTTGCTCCCTTTTCTTCCTTACCTAGCAGCCGCTGTGTATAATTACAAGTTTATGAAAATGTATTTAGGAAATTATTGTATGGAGAGATTTTTTTTTTTTTTTTTTTATTGTAGCCAGGGTAGAGTGATTCCCGACCTCTAAAACTACAGTGACAAAAAGATTACCCAGGAAATGATGGACATTATTAAGGTTTAAAATGTATATAGAGAGAGAATGAGAAATAAAAAGCTAATATAAATAGTTTCTTTGTGTGCTGTCATTGTGACGAAATAGGCCTTTTCCTTTTGTCACTAAATAATTGCTTGCTTATTCTAGATCCATCGTGGGAGCAGCAGCACACTGAGCAAGCTAATTCAGCATCCTACCACGGAAAAAATTTCAGAGTATTCCCTTTCAGGACTCGCGCCCATCCGCATGCTGCTAGAGATTGGCCTGGACAAGATGAAAAAAGATTTATTAAACTGTTTATAGGTTTGCAGCTATACAGATCTCCCACTGTGACATTATTCACTCATAATACAAAGTCATGTTAAAAATTAATACAGACCGATTTTCATTTTTTTGGGATATTTTTTTACCATTTATTTTCAAGACAATTATTACTGTAATTTATGTGCCTTCTGTGGCACAGAGAAATTAATCCACTGATTTATTTGTATATCACAAAGTAATCTAAAACTTAGATCTGTCACTTAAAATTACATTTTTCTTTCATTCACTCTTGTAGAAAGAGAAGTCTGCTGTCAATAATAATAATTTTTACAGTACCAATATATTCTGTAGCCTTTTAAATCAACATTTGTTACTAAGGAATTGATCGCTGTTGAAGAATTTTTGGTATACAGCTAGGATATTCCACCAGTGTCCGATGCTGGAAGCTGATAGCTGTAGACCCATGCAATTGCCTTTTTGTTTTCAATCATTGGAATCAAGGTGGTCAGGTTCCCTACATTTGGTCACTAGTGGCTTATTTTATTGTTTATTTTATTCATTTATATTCCACAGCGCTGTACAGACACTATTATTCACATTGGTCCCTTGTCCCTATTGGGGCTACATGTCCAAATTCCAGCTTAACCGGTCTGTATGTTTATTGGAGTATGGGGGAAATTGGAGGAAACTCACACTAACACGAGGAGAACATATAAACTCCTTGCCAATTTGAACCCAGGCCCCCAACGCCATAAGGCAAAAGTGGCTAAGCCACCATGCCAGTTATGCACATGAATAAAAGGGCAGACTTGGGGGCACCTGTGCTTGTCATTCGTGGGGCCTCTTGTGGATAAGTGATACTTTTTAATGGGTGGGAAAACCATTTTTAAATAAATTGCAAGGTCAGTATACATTAAAAGTATGCAATTTTTTGTGTAAAATCAAATTAGTGTTGTTATTGCCAGATTGGAATCGGGAAGGAATTTTTTCCCTAAAATGAGTACAATTGGCTTCTACCTCATGGGGAGTTGTTGCCTTCATATGGATCAACAGTATAGCACAATAGGCTGAACTGGATGGACGTCTGTCTTTTATGGCCCGACAAACTATGTAATTTTCTATTGCTAGACTCTTCTTCTTTAAGACATTTTTTCCCCTGGCTATTAGTGGAGGCAGAGATAAAAGGTACCTACTTTTATCCTATGATAATAGCAGGAGAGATATGGCTGATAGTTTGTTTACAGCTATCTAATGTCTCTGAGCATCGGTTTTCAGACTGTTTTAACAGTCCTGTATTCTCAGTGATTAGTCATAATATACAATAAAAATGTAGTCATAAGAAGATCTGTTAGTAGCTGCAGGCCTAGATGTGGTTAGTTTCCAGGTAGCAACAGAAAGTGACTCCAAAACTTCAGCTACGATGGTTGCAAGGAGGCGAATGTTATCAAATATACAGGCAGTGTTACACAAAGACTAACAGACTATTTGTCTCAACAGGTCGAGAACTTGCAACGTTCAATTACTTGGTAAGTTTAGTAGTTAATCGCTTCTTTTGATTTATCATGCGGGATGTTGTAAGTTTTGTTGTTTTCCTGAAGGATAGTGGACTTTAAAATGTACATATGTCTTCAACATTGGTTCCATGTTGAGATATAATCTGTATAACTGTACTGACTTATTCACTGGGCATTTGTAATTATGCTTTTATATGCTAAGCTGCTACATACTGCAATTCTGACTTGATGCCTATATTTCTTTCATTCTGGTTTCATACAAGAGTTGTAATCCAGTAAATTCTTCTTCAGGATTACTTCATCAGCACATCAGTGGATCTACAAGAGCAGGTCCACCGTGTCAAAAAGCTGCATCATATGCTGGAATTGGTGGTAAACTGCTATGCCTTCCTGAACTTGGAGCATGAGAACCTCTTTCCACTAACACAGTGAGTGTTTATGAGGAGACTACTCCAATCATATCCTTAATCCAATGTAAAATAAGAAATATTTAGTCTCATACCCTAAAATACAACATTTTTACATTAGGCTTAAAACAGAAGCTAGATTTAACCTGGTATTGTCCGGTTAACCTATAAACCTGTCTCATATCCATTGTTTCACATGTGTTTTTTCCCTGTCCTGTTGTTCATATTTATAGTTTGCAGCTTTGCTAGCAATTACTAAAGAATAATTTTCTCTTTCTGTTAAGGTCTTGTTTAAAGTACTACAAGGAAAACCCATGGAATGAGCAGCATGTATTCCAGCTCCCAATCCGACCAAGTGTCATCAGCAGCTTCTACCAGAAGTAAGAGATACTGCTAGGTTTGTTAAGAGTTAGTTTGTAAGCCAGCTCACCTCTCCACAATGGACTGCACGGATCCTCCTGGTGCCAGGGAGACACGTCAATGTACAATACGAAAGTGATTGATCCAGCTGTCCATAGAGCAATGGTCCATATGAGAAAGTAAAATCCCTTTATTTAGATTCCATTAAAAGCAAAATGGTAAAGTACAGGCAAAGGCACAGAGATGTGACTGACGCGTATCAGGGCGAACCCCTTAATCATGGCAAGGTTTACCTGAAGTTAAAGTATCTCATGCTAATGTCAATCTCCTACTGGGAAATGTTTTTGAAAGTGACCCACAGTGGCTCTATTTCCTCCCCTCCTACAATTTTTTTTGATGAAGATATTGCTGAACCAGTGTGTATCAGATGTCACAAGTGAATAGCTGATTTATACCATTGCTTACAGGCTTATCCCCTAATTCAAACATTTTAACAAAGGATTGTGTTCTTCACCAAAACAGCTCTTCTTACAATATACTTCTCACTCCTGCTTGGGCCGTCTACTCATGCAGGTGCGAACAGGTTCCTCCATTGCAAAAAAGATTACTTTTCTGTTTTCCTGTATCTTCGCAGCCGCTCAAAAAATATTTTCTCGCCAATAATTCATTGGGGGACACAGCACATTGGGTATAGGCCTTTGCCTCAGGAGGCGGACACTAGGCGGACCAAACGCGTTGGGCCCGCCCCGGTGGACTATATCCCTCCTGCTGACGCCAGGCTGATCAGTTTTCAGCCTAGTATCTGTAGGAGGCAGACGCTGCTCCGCAGCTCTGCGGAATTTGTTATTTTTCTTTCCTTTGCAGGAGGTGATTGAGCATCTGGCTCTCACCTGTTGGAAGATGATCGAGCCCCTGGCTCTCACCTGAGGGAAGGTGATCGAGTCCCTGGCTCTCACCTATCAGGGGGGCCGTCAACGTGTAGTTGTACCATGATGTTGTCCCCCCTGAGGGCGCCAGGAACCCAGTCAGTTCTTTAGCTGGCTGGTCTTCCTCCTCGCCGCTCACCTGTCCCCACCTGCCGCCTCCGCGGCCTTTTACGGATTCCGGTAGCCTCACCTCTGGGTGCATGGTACCGAAGGGGTGAGATGCCGCAACGGTTTGGCGGTGGTCGGGGTTTTTTCCTTTTAATACGGTTTGGGTGGCCGAAGGAATTCCATTTTCCTGCGGCCCCCCAGGATTGCCCTTTTCTCGGGTGGAGGGGGGCATCCCAGGGGGGAGTGCATTTCCTCTGCTTAGCCGATGCTGGCACTGGGCAGCGGGCATATTAGCCCGCTGCATCAGCGTCCGGTCATGCATTGTCCCCAGCGGTGGTTTTTTTCCCTGGCGCGCTGGGTGTTTCAGAAGCAGGGGCATATTTCCCCGCATTACTATGGCTGGCGTTACACAGCAGGGCTAGTTACCGCCGCGATACCGCATGTAGTGGCTTGGCACTGGCTGCTGGGGCGTAAGATGGGCCTCCCATGGGCTGCGGGTGCTCCTTACCTGCTTCCGCGCCGTTCCGGCAGCCGCACGTTCAAATTTAGCCCGAAGCTTCGGCCGCGCCTAGGTCGCAACTAGGCTGCGCCCTTTCCTGGGCCTGTACCGCCTTGGGGGCGGCCCAAACGGGCCCGGGCCCCTCCCAGGACGGGGGCAGGACCTCCATCAGCCTGGGCCTGTGTTGGGGGCAAAGCCTAAACACCATTTTCCGGCGTTCGGTGTCCTGGCAGTTTGCTGATCTCCTGAGGAGGACACAGCACCTTGGGGTAAGTTGGCCTTCTGTGGGCCCTCTATCCCTGCCCCACTCACCTTGCAGCCATGTCCCTTTCCAAGGATGAGGGTTTAAAACCTTCCGCATCCAAAGCAGTGGCGACTCGCTTCACCTGCGCCCGTTGCCACAAAAAATTCCCTTGCGGCCAGCCCAGTGCCCTTTGCACCGCTCCTCAGCCGACCGCCGTGGGGCCCGACCTCTCTGGTCAGGAGTCTGTGGCCCAGAATGGGCCTGGGCCCTCTTACTAGCTGTGGGTGACTGTCCCGACTGTCCCAGGTTATGGTTTCGGCCATGGGACCATCCCGCACTGTCGCTGCCCAGCCTAGCACCTCCCAGGGTCCAGCGCCCGGTGCAGCCCGGATGGAGAGTTCGCGTAAGAGGGTTAGATCTTGCTCCCCCTCGCTATCACCTGAGCTCTCTCCTGACGGTCAGTGGGCGGGGATGGACGCTCCAAGCCGGGACTCCTCTGACTCCAAGCCAGACAGAGATGATGGAACGGCAGCAGCGGTTCAGGCCCTTATACGGGCAGTCAGAGACTCCCTCCATGTTAAGGATGAGGATGTCTCAGCCTCCCAGGAGGAGGTCTCCTTTAAGCGCAGCAGGCGTCAGCGGTTGGTGTTCCCTACACACCTGGAATTTGAGGAGCTGATTGCCAGGGAGTGGAAACATCCTGACAGGCGTGTGTTTCCTACCAGCCGGCTTAATGTGCTTTGTCCTTTTCTGGAGGAAGCAGTAACAAAGTGGTCAGGGGTCCCATCTGTGGACGCCCCGGTCACCCGGCTCTCGAAATCTACAGCCATCCCTGTTTCGGACGCGGCAGACCTTAGTGATGGCACAGACAGGCGTCTTGTTGGATTTTGTAAGTCCGCCTTTGTGGCGGCCGGGGCAGCGCTGCGACCTGTGTTTGCATCTTCATGGGTCAGCAAAGCCTGCATGGTCTGGGCTAAGCAGCTGCAGCAGAGGCTGTCAGCTGGAGCTTCCACAGAGGAGCTGTTAGGTCTCGCATCCCAGCTTTCTGGCGCTTCGAAGTTCCTGTGTGACACTTCGCTTGAGTCGGCCCGTTCAGTGGCCAAGGCATCAGTCAATGTGGCCGCGGGCTGTTCCCTGTGGTTAAAGTTCTGGTCTGCGGATGCAGCCTCCAAGAAGTTATTGGTGACGCTTCCATTTTCTGGTGGTAAGCTCTTTGGGAAGCGTTTGGATGAATTAATTTCAGAAGCCACAGGGGGTCGTAGCACGCTTCTCCCTCAGAGTCGGCCGGCATTCACGTAGGAAACGCACCCATTTGGCAGGTGCAGGTCGACGCCTGGATTCGTGAGGTCGTCACTACAGGTTACAAGATTCACTTCAGCTCAGCCCCCCGCCCTCCTCCACAACTCCCCACACGGTTTTTTTCTTCCCCGTCCGCTTCCCTGGCCTGGGTGTCAGCCTTTTTTCTGGCAATCCACACTCTCCTCCTGCAGGGGGTGATTGTGCCCATCCTAGAGTCTGAGCAGTTTCTGGAGTTCTATTCAAACCTTTTTATGATCCCCAAAAAGGGCAGCTCGATGAGGCCGGTGTTGGACCTCAAGTAGCTCAACCGGTTTGTGCAAGTTTCCGGTTTCCGCATGGATTCTTCCCGGTCGATGATAGCCTCACTGGAGCAGAACGAATTCCTGGCCGCCAAAGACATCAGGGACGCGTATCTGCAAATCCCTATTTCCCAGGCCCACCAGCGTTTTCTGCGTTTCACAGTAGGCTCTCTGCACTTTCAGTTCAGGGCTCTGCTGTTCGGCCTCGCGACTGCACCAAGGGTCTTCACAAAGGTCCTGGCGCCCCTGATAGTGTCAAGATGCTTAAATCAGGTGTGAAATCTATCTTTGTTCCACTCCTTATCCAATTAAATACCTCCTCCGAATTATATTATTATTATTAATGCCGGCAGCCAGAGCTCGAGAAACACGACCGACACCTTCCGTTTCGGACATGTAATCTGAAGTTTAATCACAGTAAATTACATTCCAATAGAACTTTTTAATCACATGACTATTCTATTACCACATGATTGGTTAATTGGTGGTCGCTAAGAGACAAGTTATAATTTGCATGTATGTATGAAGCATTAGCTGATATGATACATTCCGAAGCTCTCCTCTGTATTATCTGGGGGGAGGAGGAAGTCCTTGAATGTGGCTTCTAGCAGACACTGCATCTGTCTCAAGGAAAGCTGTGTGAGAGATATCTGATAGTTCGATAAGGATGTATAGCAGTAAAAGCAGTTTAACAAACTATCTGATGAGCTTAATAAGAATATAAAGATGAAACAGATTTTTGATGTTTTTTCCTTTAAATTACCAACTTGACAATAGCGATCCTTCACATCAGGGGCGTGACTGTTATCCCGTCTCTGGACGACCTCCTGGTGAAGCCTTCTTCTCGTCACACCTATCTAGTCAGCTTTAGGATCACCCTGGACGCCTTGGTGTGCTTCGGGTGGATAGTCAATTTCGACAAATCCTGTCCGATCCCAGCGCAGAGGACGTAGTTTCTGGGGATGATTCTCGACATTCAGGTGGCCAGAGTGTTGCTCCCGTCGGGGACGATCCAGCAGTTACGGACGGACGTATCTCTGCTTTTAGGTAGCACCCCATACACACTTCGCACTTGCACGCAGGTGCTCGACAGGATGGTGGCTGCCTTCGAGGCTGTGGCCTTTGCGCAGTTTCACTCTCGCCCTCTGCAGCAGGAGATCCTGTCCCGGTGGGACGGGTCTCCAATGACCTTAGACATGACGGTTCTGCCACCCCGGGTGCGAACCGACCCGGGCTGGTGGCTAACTTCCCCTGCGTTGCATTAGGGGAGGTCGTTTCTGCTCCCACAGTGGCTGGTCATCACCACGGATGCCAGTGCTTCAGGGTGGGGCGCCGTCTTCGACTCCAGGATGACTCGGGGTCGCTGGTCCCTCAGTGAATTCGATCTTTAGATCAACATTCTGGAGCTCCTGGCCATTTTTCTGCCACTCTCGCATTGGGCCCCTCTCATTCGGGGGCATCCAGTTCGGATTCAGTCCGATAATGCCACGGCAGTCGCCTACTTAAATCATCAGGGCGGCACCAGAAGCCGGGCAGTGTTCCAGGAAACCGCGAGGATTCTTTGCTGGGCGGAACGGGCAGTGCTAGCTTTGTCGGCGGTTTTCATCCCATGGGTGGAAAACTGGTTGGCCGATCACCTCAGTCGAACGACGATCGACCCCAGAGAGTGGGCACTGCTACCGGAGATTTTTCACATCTTTTGCCGAAAGTGGTGGACACCAGACGTCGATCTGTTTGCGTCTTGCCTAAATCGCCAACTACCAAACTACGTGGCCAGATCCAGGGATCACCTGCCCTATCAGCAGATCCTTCCTGGTCCTTACTTGGAGTCAGTTCACTCTGGTCTATCTGTTCCCACCGTGGCCTCTTCTCCCTCAAGTGCACAAGCGCCTCAAGTCCGAGAGGGTTCCCGCTATTCTCATCACCCCGGACTGGCCCTGTAGGTCCTGGTACACGGATCTCGTCGCCCTACTGGCAGAAGCTCCTTGGCCCCTTCCGTTGCATCTAGATCTTCTCTTGCAGGGGCCCCTGTTCCACCCCACTTTACCGCAGCTGCGTTTGATGGCGTGGCGGTTGAAACCGCGATATTAAAATCTTGGGGTTTTGTCGGATTCTGTTATCCAGACCATGATTCAGGCGCGCAAGCCTCAGGCCGCCCGTATCTATTACCGTACCTGGAAGGCTTTTTTCGCCTGGGCTGAGGCACAGAATTTTCACCCCTTGATATGTTCTACCCCAAGGGTGCTGTCATTTCTGCAGTCAGGCCAGGAGCTCGGGCTCGTCCTGTCCTCCTTGAGAGGTCAGATTTCTGCTCTGCGTTTGGTTTCATGGGAGGTGGCCTTCCTGGTGGCCATTACTTCCATCCGCCGAGTGTCTAAACTGGCGGCGCTATCATGCAAGTCCCCTTTTTTGGTGCTGCATAAGGACAATGTTGTTTTGTGTCCTATTCCTTTGTTTCTCCCTAAGGTGGTGTCATCGTTTCATATTAACGGGGACATAGTTCTGCCCTCTTTCTGTCCCTCGGCCTCTCATCCTCGAGAGCGAGCGTTTCATTGTTTAGACGTGGTCAGGGCCGTTCGGATCTACCTCTCTGTTACGGAATCCTTTAGGCGCTCTGAAGCCCTCTTTTTGTCTTTCCGGAGGGCCCACGCAGGGGCCTGGCAGCCTCTAAGGCCACCATTGCCAGCTGCATCCGGTCTACAATTCGGAAGCCTATTGGTCTAGGGGGGAGCTTTGTCCGTTTCGAATCGCTGCTCACTCCACAAGGGCGGTTGGCCCCTCCTGGGCGGTTCGGCATCAGGCGTCAGCGTTGCAGGTGTGCAAAGCTGCCACCTGGGCCTCAGTCCATACCATTTCTAAGTTCTACCAGATACATATCTTGGCTTCGGCTGACGCAAGCCTCGGCCGTAAGGTACTTCAAGCAGCAGTTTTGTAAGGTTTATCACTGCTGATGAAGTTTTTAGTTGCCCACCCGCTGGAACTGCTATTGGACATTCCCAGGTGTTGTGTCCCCCAATGAATTATTGGCGAGAAAAATGGATTTTTGTACTTACCGTAAAATCCTTTTCTCATCCAATTCATTGGGGAACACAGGTCCCACCCTCATTTTTTACTCTATGGAATCGGTGTCCTTTCTTCCTCTCGGCCACGGCTTTTGTACCAACTGATCAGCCTGGCGTCAGCAGGAGGGATACAGGCCACCGGGGCGGGCCCAGCGCATTTGGTCTGCCTAGTGTCCGCCTCCTAAGGCAAGGGTCTATACCAAAGGTGCTGTGTCCGCCAATGAATTGGATGAGAAAATGATTTTACAGTAAGTACAAAAATCCATTTTTGTAGATATGGTAGACTCCAGAACGGCCCACACTATGTGTATTTTGAAAAGGCCAGCATTTTATTGCAAATGGACTGGGTTAATGCATCTTTGTATAAAAAGAGTAGGGTCCAGGAATTGTTGGAGACTTGAAAACAGGTGATTCACAAAATATTTATTTCTTTTTATACTTTGACAAAATGACCTTTTTTTTAGATGTGACTCCTGCTTCTACATGTCAACAACTGAGGCCTTTTTTTCCCCGTTTACAGTGTTGTACATCTTGATATTCTCCCTTTTTATACCTCTTCTTTAAGGGGCCATTCACACAGCGATTTTGGATTTGAAAATCGCATCAAAAAACGAAGCAATAATCGGATCCTAAATGAATTCAACACGCAGCTGCGTGTTTGGATGCGTGTTGGATGCAGCAGGAGCGCACCCTATAGTTTATTATATGGCTCCTGCTGCGTCTATCGGACCAAGAAATGACATGTCAGTTCTTGGAACAGACCTGTAAGGCCCCGTTCACACGGCTTATTCTGCCGCGGATTGGCGCCGTACTGCGCGCCGGATTTGCGCTTCAGTACGGCGCCAATCCGCGGCAGCAATTACGGTAATCCACTGCTCTCATAGAGAACAGTGGAATCCGTCGCTCCTCCCCGCTCGGCGAATCCGCCGCGGGGGGAGAAAGTGACATGCACATTATTTACGGCGCGTCTGCGCCGTAAACAATGCATTGTCTATGGGGCCGGGAGCGGCGCCCCCGCCGCGCTCCCGCCCCGCCCCCGTCCCGCCCCTTATTCACGGCGGATTTGTGCGCTCAATACGGCGCACAAATCCGTCGGCAATAAGCCGTGTGAACGGGGCCTAAGAGGCAATGAGACACGCATCGACGATCACTAGTGTGAACACCGATGCGCGTTTCATACTAACAGCAATGCAAATCACATTGCTCATTGTTAGATACGTGTTTGGGTCTGTTTAGGGTCCGAACCATGGATCCAAACACACATTTAAAAACGTATGCAAACACGGAGTCTACACACCGTGTGAACATACCCTTCTATTGTGCATGGGCTGGTAATATTTTGAAAATGCTGAAGTGTTACATTTATTTTAATATTTGTTGGAAAAAAGGTTAGATTAATGGCTTTCTTTGCACCACTGCATTGCTGCATTTTTCCCCTCTGTAAGGGCTTGTTCACACGGAGTTTTCACTCCGTTACAAGCGCTTTAGGGATCCTTCTTGGGGTTCGCTCTGTCGGCCCCCAAGACGGATCGAACAATTAGCAGTGAGATTATCACTGCTCGCTGTGCTGAACACGCAGCGGCGTTCACATGAGGGATCGCCGCTGCGTGTTTCAAAAGCGCAGCTGAGCTGCGCAATTCTTTTCAAGACGGAGCTGAGCTGCGCTATTGAAACACGCAGTGGCGATCCCTCATCTGAACGTCGCTCCGTGTTCGGCATAGACAGCAGTGATAATTTCACTGCTAATTGTTTAGATCCATCTTGGGGACCGAACCCCAAGAAGGATCCCTAAAGCGCTTGTAACACGGAATGAAAACTCAGTGTGAACAAGCCCTAACAGTTGTTAGTCATTTAAGTCATGTTCACACGGCTTATTTGGGCACGTACTTCAGCCCGTAATTCGCGGCGTACTGCGCGAATTACGGGCTGAAATACGGCCCAGGCATTACGGTAATCCACAGTTCTCATAGAGAACTATGGATTACATCTCCTCTCCCTGCTCGGCAAATCCGCTGCGGTGGGAAATAAGTGACATGTCATTTACTAGCGGCGTATACGCGCCGCTAGTAATGATAGTCTATGGGCCGACGAGGTGCCGGCCCCCCCGCCCACGTCCACACGGCGTAATTGCGGGGCGTAATTCCGCCCCGCAATTAAGCCGTGTCAACATGGCCTTATTGTTGCTACTGTACTTTATGTGACATGTTCTGTAAACCCTCTCGAATGTCCAGCGCCCTGGAACTAGCGGCGCTTTGAAATAAATAATAAAAATACTCTGCAACTGAGGAGCTTTACTACTGAGCATGTACCTAAAGTGCAGCACACATTCATCTCCACTAAAAGCCCAGATCCTTAGTTTAGGAATATAGTACAGTCATATATACTTTTCAGAATTTTCCCAAATTATTATGAAAAAATATTCAGCACATTCTGTATTAAACGAACTGTACACAATTTATTATACATTGATGGAGTTGGTCCATTTTATAACAACTCCGACCCCACCAAAATGCACACGGACGCAGACTCCACAGCCCTGGTAAGAAGCTGAGAAAATACTGACAGTGGAAGTATAACTTATCCCACCCGCTTATGGTGATTGACAGTTTGCTTGGTACACATATTGATGCAGGGAAATCTGTTGATCGCTGTATGTGAGTAGGGCAAGCAGGACTCTCACCTTGGAGTCCTATCCCTATTTTCTCCTGCTCCAAATCATATTAACCTTTATATCGCAGAGCTCAGTTTCTTTCCTTCTATCACAGTGTTCCCCATCACCAGTCCTCAGGACCCACCAACCGGTCACGTTTTCAGGATCTCCCACAGAATGTACTGGCCATAATTAGATCACCTGTGCAATGCTAAGTAAAGGTAGAAAACATGATCTGTTGGTGGGCCTTGAGGGCTGGAGTTGGGGATCCCTGGTCTGTCGCATCCTGCTATCAGTGAGGGTAGCATAAACCACCTGAAAAGTTTGTTTTTTGGCTCTCCAAAACATCCGTATCAAACCACTAGCTTGTGCCACTAATGTTTAATTGGTAGCAGCACGGGAAATAGCAGTCCATGCGTCCACCTGAAAAAGTAGAGCTGACTGACAGAGAAGTCATCCACAGCTTTTTTAGCACCCCTGCCACATTGTTGTAATTTATAGAGGATGGTGCCGCACGCCAATGGAGCTCTGTGGGTGCTCAGTGGAAAGGCCCAATGGCTAGAGTCCAAGATAAAGATAATCCACGGCACTCCTAATAAGTATTTCATAAAGGGAGTATTTTATTACACAGAAGTAAACAATAACAGCTCTCCATTAATTGCAAGATGCAAACACAGATAGAAGTGAATTTCCACAGTCCAACGTTTCGGCCCAACGGCCTTTATCAAGGACGTGTGTGGTAAGCGATACCACACACGTCACTGATAATGCAAGTCTATGGGCCGGCGAAGTGCCCCCGCCCCGCCCCCTGCCACACAGCGTAATTGCGGGGCGTAATTACGCCCTGCAATTACACCGTGTGAACCTAGTCTTAGAGTTGAATTGACTCTGAGTGTGTTGTAAAATTGCTCTAAAGGGGCTGTCCATGATTTTAAAAACTGGTGGTGCTTCCCAGGAATAAAGTCACTATTGTTCATAGGATATGTCTGGCACTGTAGCTCTTCCTCTTTCACAGTTTATTGGGGTAATAAATACCTAAAAAAATTACATTATGAAAACCTGGCCTTTTTCTAGTCCTCGGGCGCAACAACTGTGCAGTTTTTTTAAATTGTTTGTTCTTTAGACATCTCCTGCCCTCTAATTTTGAGATGGGAGGTAATGGGTTGACACCTAGGGCCACATGTATGAACCTGTTTTGGTCTAAAACTCGCTTTTTTGCCCAAAGTTTGCTATGGGCAAAAGAGTGAGTTTTAGACCTAAACAGTTTCATACACGTGGTTCCTAATGTTATCAACTATACTGGTTCTAATCAGCATGCATTTCTCTGTCACCTGCTAACCCCCAATTTTCTTAAAGGGAATCTGTCGCCAATTTATTTTTTTTATTTTTTTTTTTTTTTTAAACTTAAGTCAAGACCCTGATCCATATTCTTTTCCTCTCAGTCGTTTTTATTTCCTGATTGTAGATTTCTCAATTCAGCCGTCTATATATGATTGTGGGGAAGACATTCTTGCTTGCTTGCACTGCTTTAACAGCAGTCAGAGAGATACTTTACAGCAGCTTCATGCACATAGAATTCTTAAGACAGATTCTGTCTCATAGACTTGTATAGGAGAGTTTTCACAGTGAAGAGAGGGGGAGCTGTGTCATCTCCTCTTGTGACTGGTGGATTCTGTGTTATCTGTACACACTGGTGTCTCCTTTCAGTTTGACCCTGCTTTAACTGATAATGAGCAGGCACTACTGAAAAGCTCTCTAAACAGAACAGGAAGTGTCAGACGATTATTAGGCTTAGTGGCCACAGTAAAAACTGCAGGACTTAAAGGGGTTTTGCCAGGAAGTGAGTTCCTTACCTCCTTATCAGCTCAGGGGAGAATATAAACAAATCATGCTGAGTCCTGAACGGCTGCAGGGATGAGAGGGAGGGGGTGAGCAGAGCATGTGGAATAAGAGAGCATCTCAAAAGTTTACTCAAATAATAACATTACAACAGTGCTTTCTCTATACAGCAGACAGACTTATACACTGCACATTTCTCCCCAGCCCCTTGAAAGCTCATTCATGTTCCCTGTCATGCGATAAGAAGTGCAAACACGCAAGCCTGGCCAGATCAGCTCCTCTGGTCGTGTCTAATGTAAACTTTCAGGTAACTAAGGGGGACTGAGCAATGCTGTAGCTCTCACAGGCTTCACTTTTTGTAATCACATATATTTAGAAAAGTGATTAAATACCGATTTTGGAGGATCCCACATCAACATTACATCGTGGCAAATCCCCTTTAAAAATTATTTAAAAAATACTGAAAGTGATATGGAAAATTAAGAAAAAAAAACCAACAATTCCTAAAAAACGTGTTTACCATAAAAATTTTAGTTAAACAATAAGTCCTTTTTTGATGACACATTCCCTTTAAACTTCTATCTGCGTTCCTTGGGCTTTCACTTAAAAGTAATTTCATGATCCCTGTACACACACAATTACGGGCTGAAATACGTGCCCAAATAAGCCGTGTGAACATGGCCTAATTGTGTAGAAGCTTCTAAAGGGGGAAACTCTAATAATTATTTAAAGTGGCTCTATTATACGTCTGTGCCTTTTAATAAGCAAAATTGTAAGGGAACTGAAAGTATACAGTGGATTTGTAGTTAAAATGTAGTTTGGGCCATTTTGAATTCTAGAAATATGGAAACTAGAATATACTGCCATTATGTTAGGGCAGCAGATTAAACTAACAGATCTGCTATAACATGTGCTGTTTGTTCTATATCTTGAATATTAGAGTCAACACGATCCTATTCTTTAATGGTTGATTTGATTTCTATTGTTTTCTTACAGTTCTCACCCTCAGACATGGAGAGTGGAGATCCTCAGTGGACATGGGCAGAAGGAAGTCAAAACTATGTGGCAGCTTAGTGCCAGACCTCCTGTAGACCACGTGTCATTTGACGTCCCAGGTACTACATCTCATCTATCATATAACCATGGGCGGATTCAGAACCTCCTGGTTTAGAGTTCTTAAAGAGAACCTGTCACATAATTTTTGTCCCTCTGGCTGAGGACAGCACAAGCTAGTGACAGACCTGCTGTTTCCAGCGCTGTGTCCCTTATTCTGTAAGATGCTGTAGTTTTCGTGTATTTAATGCTCAGATCTGCAGTTTTCAGCCAGAAGAGTCATTCGAAGAGTCCTTCAGAGTGTCAGTTTTTTTCAAACCCTGCCCCCCTGCCCACCTCAACTGACAAACCTATTAAACCTGTTTCTACCTATTACTTTGAATAGGTAGAAACATGTGAATAACTGTCAGTGGGTGGAGCTAACACCTACTCATGAATAAGATTTGAGGGGTAAAAGCTCTAATATTGCGGCATCTTACAGAATAAGGGGCACAGTGCTGGGAACAGCAGGTCTGACACTAGCTTGTGCTGCCCTCAGCAAGGGGGGCACAACCTATGTGACAGATTCCCTTTAAAGGTTGGCAAATATGGTTATTGGTTCAAGAGTTACAATTGTTATATGATTATAATTAACAGTAGGTGTCATAAGAGAGAACTCGGCTCTACCGCATGTATGCAGTGTGCATTGTGGTAAATAAGTGAAGAATTCTTCCGCTTACTGCACCTATGCATATGTATATCCTCGAGCAGAAATTGACGAGATTTAAAAATATTGATAGCTGCTCTGAGTATTCCAATCTCATTGATTTAGCTCCAAACATGAAGGGAAAGGTAAATAAACATTATTACCAAATACATTGCTGTTCTGATTCTGCTTAACTTCAAAGATAGATAAAACTGCTCTCCTGCTTTCCTAGAATACCCACTGGTGACCTCACTCCCTGTAGTGTCTTATCAGCAGGATGCGATTATTGAGAGAAACTTTTAATTCATTAGAATTACTTGGGGAGCTCAATAGACAAGTGCTGTGCTGTCAGGTCTGCAGAAACACTATTATTTTTGTATGTATATACACAGATAAAATTTCATCTTGGCAGCACATACGTTTTTCTCCGTCGCTTGCAGATCTCTCTCGTGGCAAATAAAGCTCTGCTAACTCTACATGCATAGCCAGATTTCCTTCTTGAACAGTGTCCTTTTTTTTTTCCAAAACCTTCCACTACAAACACCTGTCTAGCAGGCAGAGCTAGGAGCTGAAATGTTAGTCCACGCTATAGAAGTGCCCACAGTCTGCACAGGGGGTGAAACGATTGGAGAACAGGTTCTGTGAAGACAGCCACATTGAAAAAAACCCTTTAAGTGATTAGTTAGTAATTTTTTAATTCTGCTATAAAAGCACCCATAAGTGAGATCCACTGATACCTCATGCCTGCTATTCTCAAAAGGTCTAGGAGGTGAATGCCTTGTAGAATTGTTTTGAATGGTGCTGTCCATAATTAGTAAAAAGGGTTTCCTTTTATTCCGAGAAAATAATAAGATTCTCTGAGATTCATCTGGTATTGTAGCTCTGCCCCACTTACAATATGTGTGTGTGTGTGTGTGTGTGGAGAGGGGGGGGTGTGAGAGAGGGGGGGCTAAATAAAAAAAATAAATGAAAACTGTTTGCTACCACTTGGCAATTACTGAAAATTTGAAGGTTTGTGATGCAAGTAGCATTCACTAGGTCATAATTTATTGTAGTGGTAAAACTGCACATAGACCTTTATGCTTTTAGTAGGCAGCAAATTTTTACAGTCTAACATGCACATTTATTTATGTGAAGGAAAACTGGTCAAATGTATCTGTAGCAGAAGAGTACAGTTTTAGGATCTATTTTATCTGCCTCGATATACATTAAAATGCTTATTGATTTCAACATATTTTCTCTTGGAGTACACATAACACCATATTGTTGTTTTGCTAGATGTCCAGATTGACATGACAATGAGTGGAGAAAGTGAAGAAATTCTGTATTACCAAGCACAGAGCAGCTGTAGTCAAGTGCACTTCTTGTAAAAGTCAACAGTAAGGTAATACAGCACTAATTTCTTTGTTTTTTTTTTTGTTTTATCAAGGTAGTAGTATGCTAAAAAATTTTTATTACGATGACCCTGATAACACTTTAAATGTTTGGATCATAACACTGAAATCGCTAGCCTAGGCAGATATGTACCTAATCTTTGTGGGTATCTTTTTCTTTTAAAGGGGTTGTCTCACTACAAGGATTGCTTTTTATGTTAAAGATCTTGCAAAAACAGTCACTTTGTAATATATGTCCATTAACAGTGTCCTACCTATTCTGAGATATCCCCTCTTGTAGGGTTGCATCAGCTCCTTAGGTCTCTATAGCTACAGACCTGTTCAATCTCTCATGATAGGCTGCCAGCACTGGTTGCTATAGCTACAGACCTGGCTTCTACTGCAGCCTAGTAGAAGCCAATAAACATGTCCCTGAATTCAAAATGAAACCAAGAAAACAGAACTGAGGTAAGATGAATCAATGTCCCTTTAATGAACAAACTTTGTTTGTAAAATCATACTGGGTACATTCTTTCAGGGATAAGGTACAAAGTATGGAGTAGCTGGGTCTTATGAAAAATTCCACCATGCTACAGTATCGTGTAAATGTGGTTATACTAAAGCTGACATTAAGTATGCAACAACATAATAAGGTACCCTTAAATGAATGAACAATGGATAGAAGAACATTCTAAGGCAAAGCAAAATAAAGTATAAATGCATAAAAACAAAAGAGAAAGAGAGAGGAAAAAAACCTCAAACTCAAATACTAATGCAATACTAGTGTAAGGAAGTGGGTATTGATTTTGGAGCTATAGATACTCATGGGCTAGATAAATGCTAGATGCTATTTTAAGGGCTTGGCAGGTATTCACATGATAAGGCCTGAGAATCACAAACCATGCCAGAGTAGCTCAACCACCTATCCCATATCTTGTCAAATGTGTTTGGACGCTTTCTACATTTACAGAGCCATTTCTTATGCGGTAACGTGATTAATTGTTCCCAATCACTCTTGGCTTAATATAATGCTTCAACCAAAAAGGTATGAGCATACCAAGAGTCCAGGCTATCAGGCCCAAACAAACAATAAATAGGGGAGAGTGGAACCGAAGACCCCCTGACATCATTAAAAATTTAACAACTTGAGACTAAAACCCCGTCACCTGGGGACAAGACGATAATAGGTACAGGAAAGTCTCAGAGGCAGTGACATTTTGGGTATTCATCTACATACCCTCTATGGAACCTACTAATTCTGGAGGTAATATAGTATGCTCTATGGAGGATAAAAAGTTGCGTTGATCTATCATTGTAATTGGAGGACACATTTCTCGGGGAGGAAACAAAGCTTTACCAGGTACGGTCACTTAAGTGGCTGATGTCATTTTCCCAACGCTCCCGAAGAGAATCTAAAAAAATTTCCCTATTTCTACGCGAAAGGAGAGAGTAGATATGGGAGATAAGGTGATTAGATGGAGGGGAAAGAAGCAATTGGGAAGGGGGAACTGATTAAAGGTTATGTTAGACTGTCCAAGTTGGGATGTAGTAGCATGCTTAACTCTAAGATAAGTGAAGATATGAGATGGTAATAAATCAGATTTCTCCTGGAGGTCAGGAAAAGGTTTAACGTCAGAGCAAATCTGTGAAATATACCACAGGTCTTTTGTGTTCCAGTTTAATTCACGGGACATAGGGATTAGGTCAGGAAATCAGAGTGGAGAAAAATGGTCAATTCCCACAAAGAAGAATAGGAGACGTGCTGCATTCCCAGCTAGTAGAGCCTGCCGTAGTTACTCACGCTGCCACTGGCATAAGAGGTGCCACAGATGATGAGGTGGAAAGGGTGCAGATAGTTACTGTTGAATGGGGACACTATTAGAGTTTGACCCAAAGTTGCTCCTCAGAACACCATTTGACTAGATGTGGTAGCTGTCGCCCTAATAGCATAGTTGAATATCAGGGAAAGCGCCACCCTCTTCCCAAGAGGTCATTAAATACTTAGCGGCAACACAATGCCTGCGACCTTTCCACACAAAGGAGAGCAGTAAGGGTATGTTCATACAGCGTTTTTGGATCCCATTTCAATTTCGGATCCCTAGGTATGTGATAGAGGAGGCCCAGACTAGAGAAGAGGGCGCAGCACTTTCCATAGGTACCAAGACATGCAGCGGCAGGATACTAGATTTGGACCAGTTAATTAGTAAGCCTGAAAAGGCTCTAAATTCCTTAAAGGGGTTGTCTCGCTACAATGATTGGGTTTTAATTAAAAGATCTTTAAAAAACAAGCAGCTTTGTAATATATGTTCATTACAAATGTCCTACTGATTTGAGCTCTCCCTGTTAGTAGTAGTACATCAGCTTCTCAAATCTCTATAGCAGCTGACCTGTTGATCTTTATCTCACTGGCTGTCAGGTCTGATGACTCATCACCTTTTGAATACAGGTCAGAGCACAGAGCCCCTCCCACACAGAATGCTTCTGTAGTGGAGGGAGGGGGAGGGCTCTGACTCCTGTGTAGCTGTGCTGCCTGGATTAACCCTGTGTGTGCCTGCTTCCTCCTATTCTCTACACAGATTGAGGAGAGCAGAGGTGAGGCTGATCTGTGGTCAATAGATGTGACAGCAGTGACCCTGTGTGTTACTATAACCATGATGTGTCTGTGGAGCTGTGACTATAACTAATAGAACAGATCAGGGGGGCATGTGAACGCTTCATGCTCTGCTGTATTAGTGACACATCGTGATTATAGTAACACTTCACAGCTGCCCTGTGTCTGTTCTGACAGGGTCTGTTTGTTGCTGGAGATTTGTATGCTAAACAGGGGGTATAGGAACACTTGCATCCCCCCTGCTCTGCTATTAGCAATCACAGCATCACAGACCTCTCCACACTCATAGATTAGCCCTCTCTCTGCTGTCTCTTGACTGTGGAGAAGATCAGCAAGAGACTGAAGCATACCTAGGCAGGCACACACAGGGTTAACCCTCGCAGAAAGCCCCCCCCCCCCCCTCCTTTAATAACATTTTAAGGTGGTATGCAGAGATTCTTGAGGATCCAAAAGATACAGTAAAGTGTCCTTGGCATACATACCGATTTTCTCGCATATAGCAGGAGTAGACAGGCCCTTAACTAGTGTGTTCGATCTAATACGAATTCCCAGAGGCTCTATTGCTAGCGCAAATAGGGGGGACAAGGGATAACCCGGTCGGGTTCCTTTTCATAAGGAAAGAGAGTCAGACAGACAGCCATTCACAGCAACCCTGGCTAGAATACAGCAGGCGCACTCCGTTTATAAAAGTGGGGCCAAAACCAAATTTTTGTATGGGTACCTTTTAATGTGTACAAGGGTGTTCAGACTCACGCCAACAGCTGCTGTCAGGAGTAGAAAGGATTGAGCAGTTACATTTTTACATTGAGCAGTTAGCTTTTTACAGGCCAAATCTTTTGTTCTCATGGAAGGTAAGCCGTAGCCATAGTGGTCTAGCAGAAGTTTACTAGCCTCTCTCCATGGAGAATCCATGGGAGCCAGGTGTGTGTATGGGAGGGTGTAAAGAGTAACTAGATAACCGGTAAGGTAAGAGCACATAAACTGGAGTGGCCTGTTTCAAATATAACCTGTAGTGTTGCATTGACAACTATTTTAACAAGGTGCTGAATTGGTGCTGTTTTCATGCTACCTGCCCTTGGTCCTTTCAGAAGGTAATAATACTTTACATGTGTATTAACCTGTATAAATGCTGTATTGTAGTGTTTGGATACTGTTATGTGGTTGCATTATGGATACCTAAATATACACAGTTGAGTCACATTATGATCGCATAGTCTCCCAAAAAATTGGGAATCTCGCAAGAGAACAGAGAGTGATTTTTGATCACTATATTTACTATTTTGCCATAGGCAAACTTAAACTCTATCAGTTCTCTATCTGTAAAACACTAAAACGTAACTTTTATTATGTATAACTCTTTAACCTCTATACACACTATTTAAAAACCTGATTTCTAACCTCACCATTTAACCCTTTCTACTTCTGAAAGAAGGAATAGCTGCTTTTCTATTATCAAGTCTAGTGGAGCACCACCTATTAACAGGAAAGCCTTATATATATACAGCAGTTTACTAGCTCCAGTAAGGAATCCCAAGCCCCCTACTTGGGCAGTCGTCCCTAATCTCATGGACCCAAAACAAATAAGGCCCCCTTGTGACACCCTCTGCAGCAGGTGACACTTATAGACAGAGGTGAGAAATCACAATTTATAACGTCATGCCTGACCTCCCCAACATGTTTCACCAGCTAACCTGGCTTCATCAGGGGTTAGAGGTCAGGTCACATGTGGTCTAAGCTCACTTCCTTTTATATCATGTTAGATACACACCCTGTTCAGGTGCTCACCAAATAGCCATCAGAGAGTCCACAAAAACCCACTCCCCCTTCTGCTCTCCTGCACGCACACTCATAATATGTGCTGCTACTGCTGCCACCATGCTCCCATAAACATCAAACCCCAGACAAATTCGCCACCTCCACAACGGGCCCGCGCCCCACCCCACCACGCCGCCCGCGCACTGCACCAACGGACACCTCCGCCCTGACTGCAATGGACCCCCGTCCCACCCCTCCCTCACCACTGCCCCCGCACGGCCCACCCAGAACGAACCAATCAGAATAGGTGCCACACTCCACAGCACACCACCAGCTCCACCAACCCCCACAAATCCCTCCTCCTCCATGTCCAACATGCACACTCACTGGGAATATACACTCCACTGCAGATAGAGAACTGATAGAGTTTAAGTTTGCCTATGGCAAAATAGTAAATATAGACATTATGATCGCTTCCTACTTTCTCACGTTTGCAGCACTTAGCTCATGAAGGAAGTCGCATGTCTTGAGCTGACTTGGTGGATATATAAGGTGTGTGATAGGCTGTCTGCACACACATACCTCGTTATGGTCATGGGTAAAAGGAGCGATTTATCAAAGATGTAAAAAGGAATGATTATTGGCTTTTGGACCAATAAACGAGCAGTATTTCTGAAACTGTGCAGTTTGTGAATTGTTCACGTGCTACTGTGGTGTAAGTGTATTGTAAGTGTACAAATGGCACCGTTGCAAATCGGTAACATGGAAACTTTGTGCCATTGATGTACGAGGTGAACGAGAATAGTCTCACAGATCAAAAGAAAAATTCCTAAAACAATAATCTTTAATAGATATGCATTAAAATGATTATCCTTTATATATAAAAATGGCCTCACACATATAGCCACTATACAAATATGCAACTGTATATGTATGTGTATAAAGTACCCGGTGTATATCAGTACCTAAATACAAAAGCAAGTGGACAATGTCTAACTAATCACAGCAAAAAAGACATTGTACCAAATACCTATTGAAAAGTAAGTAGTAGATGATCCCGGCACTCGCACAGAAGAATCTTCAAAGGCGTAGTAGCATAAGAGACACTCTCTTTATTGAAAGGCCTCATCATGCCATCACTTGGACCATCATCATCTCTCATCACAGATGTATAATTATTATCCTCTGATGAACCATATCTTGGGGAAACGCGTCAGGACTTATGTCTGTGTTCTTTATGTATGTTACTGTATAATTTAGTTAGTTAGGGTGAGTCGCCGAGAGGTGGGGTCACCCTTTTCGGGGCGAGTGCTCTATCTGGATAGGACTAGTATAGCGATAGTGCTTTTTCTATTATATGGTATATACTGGTCCAATGGGGCAACGGAGTCTACTGTGACAAGGTCTTCAGAACCGTGAGTTTTTGACCACATTTTTGACCACATTTTCTTCCCTCTTATAGGTGCACTTCTCCCTGCTAATAGGTATTTGGTACAATGTCTTTTTTGCTGTGATTAGTTAGACATTGTCCACTTGCTTTTGTATTTAGATACTGATATACACCGGGTACTTTATACATATACAGTTGCATATTTGTATAGTGGCTATATGTGTGAGGCCATTTTTATACATAAAGGATCATTATTTTAATGCATATCTATTAAAGATTATTGTTTTAGGAATTTTTCTTTTGATCTGTGAGACGGTTTTCTATATTCCTATTATTATCTCTTTTTTTCTGTGAGGTGAACGAGAATAGGCCAACACTTTTCAATGGAGCAGCGTGCTGCCAGTATAAGCCGGATGGCTACGAGACATGTGTCTAAGACAACTAATCTGTATAGGGCTTCCAGGCCGGGGTCTATCGGACTTGATTTCTGCTGTTTTGGCAAAGTTTACCTTCTCTGTTGAATAAATTTTCTACTTTGACATTGGCGTGTAAGGCGAGAAACATCGGAGGACAAACACCCTGCAACCATTGCTGGAAAAACAAAACCTGGTGTTGGCAGCATTATGATCTGGAGAATGTCTTTGTAGCATTCTCTGTTCCCAATCATCAATGTAAAAGGCACTCTCAACTGATCTGCGTATGAATCCATCCTTGCAGATAACATACAACCATAAATGCTGACTGTCTTCCCTGGGGGATGAGTTTTTCCAGCAAAACAATGCTACATGTCACGTTACTAGAAATGTTTGACATTGGTTGGAAGAACATGACCAAGACATCCAAGTTACCACCCTGGCTTGTAATTCCCCAGAATTAAATCCAATTGAGCACTTTTGTAACCACCTTGATGGTCGTGTTCCCTCTGTGGATCCTCCCCCATGCACCCTCCAGCAGCTGTGGGATGTCTCCAATATGGTTCCAGATACCTGTGACAACCTAACAGGATCTTATTGAGTCACTCCCAGCCTGTTCATGCTGCACACGTCGGTTACTCTGGATATTTGCTGGTGGTCATGATAATGTGACTCAACTGTGTAGGTTTACACTAAGGCCAAATTGCCTGCCAACCTTTTTTTTTTTTTTTTTTCTTTAAATAAATTTAGAAATCTGAGAAACTTCTTTTCACAGTAAATTTATTAACACAACTTGCAAAAATAAAATTTTTCCACGTTGTTTGGAAAATGAGTTTAATCAAAGGCTACAAAATCACATAAATTCATCCAATGAATTGCACACAAACATCTTGTAATGTTATCCCTGCACACCAAAGTTTTGCTGGAAGCCTTTTTGGTACAAATGGGGCTAGTAGTATGCAGTAGTACAATGTGCAGTTGAGGGTTTTGTATAATACCTAAACTATAACATGCAGCATTCTTTTCTGTGTCGTAAGCTATTGCGAACCTGGAAAGACGCTCAGTCTTGTTATACAGTTACGTCATTCTTTTCTGAATTATGGAAACCTTGCGCATAATACACTTTTAATCCGGACCATAAAGTTAAAGGGGTTCTCTCACCATGCAGTGCCACAGCCAGCTTTAGAATCACCCATGCTGTTCAGACTGTGGACGGGTCAATAGCAGTGATTGACACATCAGCTTTGCTGTCCCTAGCTATTCCTGTTACACTGACGAGAGATTTGTAAAGTGTATTACACCAGCATTCGGAGCTTTAAAGAGTGTTTACTTCGTTAAATGAGAGGCTTTCAAAGTCGTTTACTAGAGATAAAACTCTGCAAGAGGTGACTCGCCATGGTCGAAGTGAATGATTGATGGCAGCTTAGAGCAATGAGAGATGAGGGAGAAACATGGTCGAAACCTGTGTGCTCTTAGGCTATGTTCACACGGCTTAAAATGGGATGAGATACGTCCCAGTCATTACGATAATCGACAGTTCTCATAGAGAACTATGGATTACGTCTCCTCTCCCTGCTCGTACAATACGCCGCGCGGGGAGAGAAATGACTTGTCAATTATTCACGGCGTATACGCGCCGAGAATAATGAATGTCTAGGGGCCGGCGGGCTCCCGCCCCCGTACACACGGCGTAATTGCGGGGCAAAATACGTCCTGCAATTATTGCCGTGTGAACATAGCCTTAGAGGAGATAAAATCTTCTGTATCTTCTGACCAATGAAAAATCAACAAAGCATTGTATTGAGAAAAAGTCTTCAATTATCTGTCCCTACACGTGAAAAGCTCATTATTTTAGTGAGAAAACCCCTTTAACATATTGTATTAAAAAAAAAAAAAAATGTCAGCATGAAAAAATCACTACCCATCAAGTGTGTTTACTCGGATGCTCCATGAGGAGGTACATTTATCACATCATGCCTTTTCTTTAGTAGAGAACCAGAAGAGGAGGTCTTCAAGTGAAAGTCCTTATTCTGGGCGGAGTTGACAACACTTGTCAGATGGCGACTTATCTACGGATCACGTTCTTTGTCTTAGCTCTTTCTGCGCAGGAGGATCATCAGGAGCACAGCGCTGATGAGGATGCACAGTGTGCAGACCGTAGGCACCACAATCTCTGTCACCATTTCCATGTGGCTGGTCAGTGGGTCTGGGATGAGAAAAATATAGCTGTGTACAGTGTTTGCCATGCATTGCATTGGATGATCTAGCCTTGCAAGCTTTCTTGTTTGATATAAAATTGGCCCTTTTATATGTTCCTGACTGTTGTGTAGTACATGGATAGGATCGTAAAAATGTAACACAATCTCTTTCCCCAACATAATAACATTAGTTGACATAATGGGAGATGTGGACACTTAGGGGCCTGACTTAAGTTGACCATAGACATGCCATAATTGCTGATCAACATGGTCAATTCACAACACTACTATGTATCTTCTTTGTAATTCTGTGGACACTTCTAGTGCAGTCTATGTCATAATCCTTAGTTTTCTCATCATAATATTGCATTCTAACCTGCCAAATGGTCTATTTTACCTTGACATTAGTTGTCTGGTGAGGGACATATCAAAGCTCTAGAGGCAGGTTTACAATGTTTTGAGCTTTCATGTGTGATCTACACCTTTGCCGTCATCATTACCTGACAAGTAAGCAATTTATGTATTTAAAAAAAAAAAAAAGTGGATGCATATAATAGAGTTTTAGTAAGGCCACATGCACCATTTTGGTTTCTGAAAGCTTACCATAAATAAGCCGCAGTAAATTTGCAGCCGCATTCCTCTGTTCCTCTGATTTTTCAAGAAGAAAGCAGACAAAAGTGGAGTGAGCATGAAAATCTGATAACACGAAATCCTGTATGATCCCAAGTTGTTACAGCTCTTTAACACACAGTTTGGTGTGCTTCTTGTATAAAGAGGCGCTCTCGAGTCTTTACCATCTACAGTACTTTTCTTTGTTAGATTCACATCCAAAGTGCACGTGATTGTTTTTGGAGCACAGATGACCAGTATAATGCAGAAATCTCCAGATTCAAAAAGTGTGCTTGCTGTAACCTCCCACATACACACTTGGAAACCAACATTTTAAACTTTTTTTTTCTGCAGAAGCGGCTTAGACAGAGTTCTTAGTGGAAAATTGTATTGCAAGATCACTGATTGGAGATGCAGAGATGTTGCAACCCCCACTGTTGGAATGAACATTGTTGGACATGTCCAATATGGCAGCTTTAGACACAACCATATTTTGCTATTGGTGTCAAGGAGCTCATGCCTAGAGTACTAAGCCAAACCCCTGCAAAAAATACTAATCCAATATATGCGCTTACATTGTACTTAATCATCAATCCTTTATGAGCACATAGTCTTTGTAGGTCCCAGCACTAGTGTGTATAGCTCCAAACAGCACATAGCAAGAATGGACCAGAGGAACAACCAGTGCCCCATCAATTACTTTGCAAAAATATTTTAGAACAGACACTAACACAATTTTATTTTTAAGTGACGCCAATTTCATACCAACCATACAAATATAAATCAGCTGCCTGCCCCATTGTGTTCTTTTCTGCATTTCACACATTGAATTTTGAAAATTCATATGATCATCATTTTGAATACTTGCATTTCATACCAAAAACTGAAGCAAGAGACCATTTAACAACCTTCCTATGCTGGGATTTGCTATAATTTTTTGCAGGAAATATATGCATCCTACATGTTTGTAGAGTATGGCTTTGTAAATGGAGCCCAAAGCTTAATCAGAATATAAAAAGTTTAGTGACTAGTTTTAATAAGACTAACCAGTGTGTATGTTTTCTTGTGATCTGATTGAATTGTTGGGGTACGTTCACACAGCGCGTTGGATCCGATTTTGGATACGATTTTAGATGTGTGTTTGGATCCATGTTTCGGACCCTAAACGGACCTAAACACGCATCTAACAATCTGCAGTGTGATTTACATTGCTTTCAATGTAAAACATGCATTGGCATTCAGACGAGTGATCGCCGATGTGTGTGTACATGCGTCTTTCTGATGAGTCTTTCGGATCCGTTCAAAGAATTGTCATGTCAATTCTTGATCTGAAAGATGCAGCAGACGCCCTATTTAAAACTATAGGATGCATTTCTGCTGTAGCTAAAATGCATCCAAACACGCACCTGCATGTTGTAAGCGAATTATGCAGCGATTTTGGATGTGTTTTTCAGATCCATAAACGGCTTCAGCATGCCGTGTGAACATACCCTTATTTTATATTGAGATGAATAAGAAATGTATGATTATAAGGACATTGATCTATGTGGATAGAGCAATTTATAGTTCAGTTGTTTTAGAAAGTCTAAATTGTTACACATTTAAATGTATGTTTATGAATTGTTCAGTATTCTTTAAATTCTATAATTAAAGTTATTTTTCTTTTTTGTATGTAAATTACACTGTTTATATTGTGTTTTTATAACATATGAACCCAGCACCAATTTTGAAATACTAATAAAGCCTAAAAAAATGAAGTCTCATGAACGTGTTTGCAAAATGCAGTCATAAAAATCCATCAACATTTAAGGTTCAAAATACCCATACAGGAGACCGAACACCTGAAAAATAATTTGGTGAAATCAGTAGACAATCGAATGTGCATGGAGATCCCGACTGTCAAGGGAAAAAGGATTTCAGCACATTGACTTTCTGTATTCCAATGGGAGATACACTACTGACAAAAAGTTAGGGATATTTGACTTTTGGTTGAAATTTCAAGATGAAAATAACATTTCTTGATTTTTTTTTTTTTTTAAAGAAATCAATGAGAACTCTTAAATGTACAATGCACATGTCCAGCTGTTCATGGTTTCAGTACTTTTTGCACAACTTGATGATCTCTAAGGGTGCTGTCACACAACGCAGTTTTGTTACAGTTTTAACTGCGCTCCAATGAAACTGCCTTTATTACCAGCAATCTTCTTTCACTTATCTAAACTGTTTGGAAAGTGAATAATCAACTAGAATGTTTGTAATCCACAAGATTTCACACACAGTCATTGATTACTCAATTAAAACACCTTTCTGAACAATTTAGGCAACTGAAAGAAGCTTGCTGGTAATAAAGGCGGTTTAATTGCAGTGCAGTTAAAACTGCACCAAAACGGCGCTGAGTGAAAGCACCCTTGTAAAGAGCTTAACGGAAAAATTCACAACAGGTGTTTGATCCCTGAATCGCGCAATAAATTTAGGGGATCAATTTGAATTGGGATTTAAACCGGCCTCCTCATCATGCTGTTCATATTTTGACATCACGAGACCAAGACAACAGCTTACAAGTGATCGATAGTACCTCACCATTGCAGGATGCACTCAGAGTGTCACAGAGTTTCAACAGCAGGTTGCAACAGAGACTGAAAGGCAAAGAAGTGGACGTCCTTTGGTTCCATCACACACTGATGACTGCTACATTGTAAACAATGCCCTGCAGAACCGGATGATGAATGCCACACAACTCCAGGCATGTTTAACCCCTTAACGACCGCCCGCTGACTTTTGACGTCGTTTGACGGCGGGGAAGGTCGTTCATCTGCAGTGACGTCTTTTGACATTACTGCTGACATCGGGGTTTGCCCTCTTCCCAGCGCAGCTCCTGCAACTGTCGGGGAGAGGGGGAAACCTGCACCCTGGTGCTTAACCCTTTTGATTACCGCAGTTCGTGACCGCAGCGTAAACAAAGGGCACTCCCCTGCTCTGTCGGGTGATCGGGACTCTCGGTGACCCTAGTGTAGCCCCTGGGCTGTCTGTGTACGATGCCAGTGATCAGGGCAGAATGTCATTCTGACACAGATTATAATTTATTAGCATATATAAATATGCTAATACATTACTAAGTGTAAGGGAAAAAAATGTGCAAAAACACATCCCTTTATGGGATTTAAAAAAAAAAAAAAAAAAAACTAAAAAAAAGTGTATTAAAAATAAATAATACAAAAATTACACACGAAAAAAAAAACCCTACACAGATTAGGTATCCATGCCACTGTAATAACCCTTAATCGTAAGTTATTAAGTGTGTAATGTGAATGGTATCAAAAAAAAAAAAAATTGAAAACGGCAAAGAAATTTAAAAAAATAATAATTCTGCTATAATTTATAAGTGAACTTAAACTATTTCCCCGAAATGTACAATTGTCAAGGATAAAACGAGGCCTCATACAACTGCGTCATTGAAAAAATAAAAAAATTACGACTCTTGTAATACAAGGAGGCGGAAAAAGTAAAAAAAAAAAAAAAATGCTGGTCATTAAGTATATTTCAGGCATTTGGCTTAAGGGAGGTGAAACGCAACAAAGTGTCACGTCAGATCACTTGTGAGCATTTACATCAGCGTGGTCTCCATGCTACATGACCAGCAAGGGTACCTGACTGAACTGACCTGGCTGATTCATAGTGCTCTCATTGACATCTCCAGCATCGTTGGCTGCCATAATTGCTCCTTAAAGTGAATTGACTTTCGTCACCAATAGCACTGAGAACCACTGGTCTTTCGTCCACTGTAGATGCTCCCTGACCCATGCACGACGATGATGCCTGTGCCTGGTGATGATCATCTGGTTCTGCAGGGCATTGTATACAATGAAGCGTAGCCAAAGGACCACCACTTCTTTGCCTTTCTGTTACTCTTCCAGTCTTTCTGTATCTCTTTTGCAACCTGCTGATGACACTCCCACCTGAGAGCATCCTGCTTGAAGCCTCACAATGGCGAGGTACTGTTGATCAAGTGTAAGGTGTTGTCTTGGTCTCATGATGTCAAAATGTAAACAGCATGATGAGGAGGACTATTTAAATTCAAATTGATCCCTTACATTTTTGGGGTGATACAAGAGGATCAAACACCTGTTCTAAAATTTACCATTTAGCTCCATGTTAGGATCATAAGATTGTGCATAAAGTTGAACAAGGAAAGTTGACTGTGACATCTAAGGTATGAGATGGTCACATGTCATTAAAAAGTTAAGAAATTTTATGTTCAGTTCTGAATTTAAACAAGATTCTAAATGCCAATTTTTGTGTATTGTGTAATTGTCAACAGATTGCAACATCAGCCTATTTTTGTCAATTCAAATATCATGCTACACAATCAAGCTGAGCGTGCATGTTTATACTAAACGCAGGATCAGTTGCTAATGACTGATCGCTATCTCATGTGTATCTCAGCTTTATACAGTTTGAGTACAATAATTTGATTGCCTGATGGGTAGTTTGTATACTAGAGTTAAAAATATTTCAGATTCTAAAAAGTATGGAGGCAGTAATAAAATGTACACTCATTGACGAAAAAAAATAAAGCACCAAATGTAGCTTTATATGTATGATTGTAATGATACATGTAACTACAGTAGTATAGTGAAAGGATACGTTTATTAGGGAATACTGTACAATTGAAAGGAGGCTCAGGTTGTCCTGGACCTATTACTAAGCTATTGATCACCCCTAGTAGTGATTCAAGGAACACTATTATATGTGGTGCCTCCCCGGTTCATCACATCAGCTGTTGGGGCAGTGTCTTTCTCCGTAGGAAAGGTAGATTTGAAGAGCTCACCACAAGGCCTCCATTTTCCAACTGTTGACTAATTCCAAATACCACCTGGATTCACTGATAAAAACGGATATGGTTTCAGTCCATAGCAGGCCAAGTTTCTTGTTCTACCCTGTTTCCCGAAAGACGAGCTAAGACTTATTTTTAGGGGATCCCTTATTTTCGGGGAAACAGGGTAGCCACAACCTCACTGCAAATACAGGCAGTGGTAGCTGGCTGTAAATGGCAGGACACATAGTGGTTGCTTTGACCCCACCTTTCCTTCTGTTAGATGTTTAGAAATGGTTCGGGCAGAGGCTGGTGTGTATAATGTAGGTGCCACGTGTGTCTAGCAGTAGATAAGACAATCGTCTTTACTGGCTATAGCCTGCTTGCTGTGTGTGTGCCCTTACATAACCACTTCTCATAATACCTCCTAACCACTTGGTCATGATCGCCAAGTGGGCGGGCAATTCATTAAAGTGACCATCCTCTTGTCTCTGTCCAATGATGTGCCCCCGCTTAGTCTGTCAGCTGGGCAGAATGTGTTCTAGTGCATCGAAAATCCATGTCTAGCAGTCAACAATCTCATCGAGAGGTACGGTACCCAAAGTACCCTCTGAGAATTTTTACAGCCCTTTTTATGCCCTTTTGTGGCAGGACCTAGTATCTAATTTGACCACACCTTTATTCATTTACATATCTACCTTTTGCTGCACATTTCTATCTGGGTGTTTTGGGGTTTTTTTTGTCAATGAGTGTATTTTCCATTGTTATTCTTCACGCTACAGTTTAGCAGCAGAGGAAACCTACAGCTATACACCGCACATTTCTATTTACCTGCAGCTAGGAGTTGGTTGGTAGTAGAACATGTTTCAGTAGATATACGATGCCAGTTTTCCACCTGACAAAATAAAGTTTCAGTGACCTTTAGTATGTTGGACATCCTAAAGTAAGCATGTCAGAGCAGCTTCTATATGGTCTCATGTCTTGCGTACTACACATAGTGTAAAGAACATTAATTTTCTTGTTTATCTTTCTATATATTAAGGCCAGGTTCATATTAACATTGGAGGCTTCCGTTTGGAGAGGCAAAACCGGATCAGTTTCATGATGGCCACCAAAGGCGCTAAGTGGATTACATTGACTACTGTGGGGTTTGTAGTTTTAAGCAAAAAAAAAAAATGGGCTATTTTTTCAGTGATTTTCAACAAATTCTACAACAGGGGTCATAAACAGAAGAACGATATGAACCAGGCCTTATTTAGGGAATATCTTTTTGTGCAACATGGGCGACAATAAGGCTTCTGTAGAGCTCCTATCAGAATTGTCACCTACTTTTCATATTGTCCTTTTGTATGCAAATTTGATGTTGTAAGTAATTTACTTTGACTTAATACTTTCGCTATGTGTGAGAGGTCTATTGTTAGAGAAGCAGAGAAAAGCTTACCTCTCTGAGATTAGGAAACCCATTGGCTCTTATGATCTTTTTGTAGAATTGTACAGATGCCTTTGGGTAACGCGGTTTATTTTTGCTCTTGAATTCAACAAAATATAGTCCAAATCTTTCTGAAAAACCTTCATCCCACTCAAATTTATCGAGCAACGACCAAGCTGTGTATCCCTGGATGTGTACCCCATCCTTTATAGCTGCCACAAAGAGAAAAGCTTCTTTCGTCAGAATGGAACTGAAATAAAAAGTTACAAAACTTCTACCATACAAACATTAAATTACAGATACCAGCCACATGTATGAACCTGGTTAGGTCTAAAACTGACTTTTTTGCCCATAGTAACCTATGGGCAAAAGAGTGAGTTTTAGATGTAAACAGGTTCATACATGTGCCCCTAAGTGTGCTGTAGCTATAGCCAAACTAACCAGCTTGCTACTGGCCATAGTCATGGTGTTGGTTGTGCCTATGTGTACAGTGCAATTTCAGCCCATGTAAAGCATTATTTGTGTCTGCAATATTTAGTATTTGTAGTATTTTGTAATGCACATCTCAATTTGTGATTTAGTAAAACAATTGACAGTATAAAAATTAACCACATCTATTATATTGTTGATAAATCTGGTGCATATTTAGATTGTGTAGTCCAATTTGACACCTATTATTTGACTTAGTTTATGCCACTAATTGCACCACAGTTTTAACACATTGTTTTCGGTGTTCAACATTGCTTGCTTCCCACAAAGTCAAGACCCCCCTGAACCCTTATACAAACGCAATGCAGAAGTCTCTAGAAGCTATTGTGAAAATGCATAATGTGCTATAATTGATGGTAGGTATGTGTCACAGAGATGTCTTGCCTCTATGAGGGAAAAAGCCATGTAGTACTGGTGTCATCAGCAATAGGCCACGGACACATCTGCCATCCAGTTAATCGGGCCAGCTTTTTACTGGAGTAGCCAAAGAGCTGGGTGGGATGGCTGCTCCCACGTTTCCTTGTCCAGACCTGGGTTTTTTTGTGTACATTGAAAGCCTGATGGGTCAGATAAGCTGGACGGGTGTGGTTCCCAGTCAGAAGAATGTCTGACTATGCGTAAGCTGGTGATACCTGCTCCAGCGAACACCCTACTATTATCATATTCCCCTGAGCCTGTTGGGAAACTAACTGAGGAAAATTCCTAACCAGAGATTGGGTTATCCTCAAGGACTGTGTAACCTTTTGTTTTTTTGCCTGCAGTGAAGCCAGGCATTTTGTTTTTTTGTTTTTGCAGTAAATAAAGGGCCCAAAAAATTTTGATAAACTAGAAATTGTTTTTTGCTCCCAAGGCTAGCCCCACACTGTCTAAAACATATTATGAATTAGGTGTAAAGCAGAATTCTTCTGCAAATGCCTTAAGAAATGTGAAGTATTATCTTCATAATGGATAACCTTGAAATATAGAAAAGCAAAAGATAATCTATGCAATTTCAGTACATGTCTGCCTCACCTTTTAGCATCTCATTGATGTAACCCTTGAGGTACTGTATTCTCCATTCATCACACAGCTGGGCACACTGCATTTTCTCTGACACGCCATTCTCTGTTACCAACACCATTGGGTTTCCATACTGGGTCTAACAGAAAGGTATTGCCATAAGATTCTTTGAATTCAGAAGCCAGTTGATGCAGTGTGCTAAATTATCAAATCTTATTGAATATTTTAGCGAAAAAAAGAAAATGCTTTTTAAAGGGGGGCCTTGACCCGCAGGGGAATTTCATGAAAAACAGGAGATAAAATTCAAAAAACTTCTTAGATGTGCTTCATTAGGAAAATCAAAGCATCTCACCTGTAACTCAGTTTAAAAAAAAAAAAAAAAAAAGCGCGGTCCCTTTAAGACAGGACTGAATTGGGCCAAGTCGGCACCTGACAGCTTGATGGATCACTATGTTGACAGCTGTGTTAAACCAACTGCTTGTGAGCTGGAAGATTCCACTGTGAAAGGGGGAGCCTGGAAGTCTTCATGATGTGTACATTAGCAGCAGTGTAATATGGATGCCTGTGTGCTATGGAGGTAAACCCTGTCACACTATATCCTGGCTGGTTGTCTACCCTTTGTCCCGGCCCAGGGTACTGTGGCTTTTCTGCATACTGGTATGAACTGTTTCTTATCCATTGTGCAATTTTATTTTATTTTTTATTTTTTTACTGAGCAACCACCCTTTCTTTCCCCTCATCTATAGGTGTGTGAGCTATTTATTAGTAATCTGCACCTGTACAATATCTCCCATGTAGCACTGGGACTTTTATTGCTTCCTACTGGGATGTTTTTTGGGTTTTTTTTGTCCAGCTAATGAACTGTAAGTAGGGCGGTGTGTCACAATTTTATATTCTACATATGGATTTGAAGTCATAAGTCGTAATATGGCTCATAAAGTTGAAAACTTGTATGAAGCTCAAATTTGATTGTGTGCATGAGACCACTGTGGTCTAAATAACACAGCACTTTTTTTTGTGTATAAAGTTTTCCACAACTAGTGTCTCTTACTGCTTTCCCCTAAATGGACCTGGATGTTAAATTATGTTAAAGATAAAGTTTAAGACTTTACTGCACTAGAGATTTCAGAGTACAATAACTTAAATTACCTTCACAAAATTTAGCAGTCTCCGGAATCCCCATGGGACAGAGTACAGCCACTTTGACTCTGGCTCAGGCCACTTGGGGTCCACCAGCTCAATGAGGTCTCGATCTGTGAAGTAACTTGGCCCCTGTGTGGATGGGAAGTTTCTGCTTGTGATATATCTGGTGGTAAAGTGACCTACCCCAAGAAAGTCACTTGTACCTTTTATAAAAGCTTTCTCTTGAGAGGTAAAGATAGGAAGTCTTGACATTCCTAGACCCTGCTGTGCGCACTTCTGACCTGTAAGTAGGAGACATAAGTGGGAACCCTGCTTCCACAGTTAAATAAAATATGGAAAGGTCTCCTAAGCGAACCAACAGAGCTTAGGACTTTTCAAGTCTATAACCTCCTGTCCCTGTGCTTGCTTACTTTACCTATATATTCTTTCATGATTTGTGGGTAGTCTCCATTGTAAAGAGGATTTGCAAACCATCCGAAATTAAATTGCAAAAATCTTTCTGCAGCCTCAATATCCTTTTGACTGGAGATATCCACTGGTTCGCCCCACTCCGTAGTCAGCGAGATCCCTATCATTCCTGAAGAAGAGGAAATATAGGAACATAATACAGACTGCTAAATATATTGGACTAACTTTACTGAACAATTCTATATTCCATATTCTACATCTACTCTAACATCAAATATATCAGGCTAGGTCCACACGGCATTGGACAAAAAAAATCACTGAAAACCAAATCCTAAAAACGTTCTTAAGTTTTTTTGTCCACTGCCTGTCAAAAGCTGCTGAAAAAAGTCAGTTTTTTAGTGCATTTTGTGTTTTTTGCGTTTTTTTTTTAGAAGAAATGCAAAGCATTATATTTTCTGTGTCTTTCTGCAAAAAAGAAGCGCCAAAAAACATCTGACGCTTTACATAGATTCCAATAGTAAATTTTCTGCTCTGCTATGTCGGTTTTGTGCAACGTGTTTCAAAAAACGACCAGCAAAAAAAAAAAAAAAAAAGGAAAATAATAACGAGCAGAAAAAAAAAACATTTTTACTATAGAAGTTTATGGGACCTCTTTCAGTCGTTTTTTCAGTGTTTTTAGAAAACGAAAAACACTAAAGAAGATTGTTTTTGTGCACAGTGAAGACATAGCCTTAGATTGTGTTTGGTAAAATTCTCAATGTAGTAGAAATAAGGTATATCCAGATATAGGCAAGGGAAGATATTAATATTTAAAGAAAGTCTTTAAGTGAACCAAACTCAAATCCCCACAGAACCTAAACTGTTGTGGTCGCACTGTGGGCTGGAACGGTGGTGGTGGGAGAGGTAAGTATGGGTTAATTTTCTATTTTAGCATTGTGAAAGGTGGTAGGGAGGTTTTTAAAGGTCTTGAAAAACCTCTTTGTGGTACAAAGTGTGTATGGGTTTGTGCAGCCAACACCTCATTAATTTCTGTGTATTTAGCTCACTACTGTTTGTAAGGCAAAACCAGTACCGGAGTATGGAAAACTATAATGGAAAGATTTGTGCCTCTTCCGTGTTTAGATTCCATTCTTGATCTTGGGTTAGAAATACTAATTTCTGTTACACAAAATGCTGACCAAAATACACCAGTGTAAATTTGTATGTATATTCATTATGCAAAGTAGGCTTTAGGAAAAAGCTAGGTTTTTGGTGCCACATATTGGAAGTAGCATCCCTTTCAGCCACATCCAACCCACTAAGAGCCTTGAAATATAACTGGGGATTTTAATTCAAGCCAATAACGCTTTTATGAAAAGGAGTTTCCCATCTGCAGCCTGCTGTTTTGAGGTGTTTGCCCCTCATCAGTGCCGATGGCCAGGAGCAGAAAGTAAGCAGGAGAGCGGGGAAACCGTTGGATGGACAGCGAGTGGTGAAGCAGGTATGTGTTTTATTTTAGTACTGAACCTTAACAGTATGTTCAGTTTTGTTTAAAAAAACAAAAACAAAACCTGAACAACCTTTTTATCCATAGTATATAATTCAGCGAGAATAGTCCAGTTGATTTCATACCTTTTTGCCTGCTGCGCCAGTGTTTGTTATAACTGTGCCATACTTTGGCATGTGCCTGCAAGATATAAAAATCTGGTCAGAAGAGAACAAAGGGATATTCAATTGATTTTGTGTTGTAACATATTGTATTTGTACACACTGGAGCTCATTTATCAAAACTGTCTTACAGTAAAACTTTGTTGCCCATAGCAACTAATAAATGGCCAGCTTACATTTCTTCAGAGCAGTAAATGAAATGAAAGCTGAGCTCTGATTGATTGCTATGGGCAACAAAGACAGTCTAACTGCTGCACAGTTTTGATATATAAGGCCCAATGTGTATATTTATGTGGATGTCTTCCCAATGACATGTAATTCAGGCATACATAGAGAATAACGTGTACTTACTCATTGATGTTGCCACTGCAATGCTTTTGAATAGCGGTAGGGTTATAGTTTGAGCTTACTTATAAATTACTTAATAATTTATTTAAAACTTTTAAAAAAAAAGTGTTTTCTGCATTTGTTTTCTTATTTTTTACACGATTCACATTACACACTAAATAACCTGTTAGATTAATCCTAGAGGTTATTACGGTTGTGTGGATACCTAATTTGTGTAGGTTTTTTTTAATGTGTAATGTATGCACAAACAATTTTTGTATTAAATATTTGTTTTTATTATTTATTTTTTTTACTTTATGTTTTCAATTTTTTTTTTATGCCATTAAGGGATAATTATTTTTCCACTTTTTTAGAACATTTTTTTGCATTTAGTAATGTTACACTATGTATCAGCATGACACAGCATGTTATAAGGGCACCACACAGTGTGCCCTGACAGCAAGCTTACTATACAGACAGCCCTAGGGCTACTGTAGATCCCCAGGACGGACTGCGTAGACAATCCCCAGGCTTCATTAGGTACTGGGAATCGCAGTGACCCAATGGGACAAGGAATTCCTCTTTGATCATACAGTGGTTACAGACAGCAGTAATAATAGGGTTAAACTGCAGGCGTGGAGGCTGCTCTAAGAATAGAGCTGTTAATTGTTAATTACAGCTCCATTCCTAGTGCAGCTGCAGCACTGGGAGCCAAAATAACCTCTCTGAAGGCAGCAATGTCTTTTGTCGTCGCTGCCAACAGAAGACACTCACTGCCTACTGTCAAAAGACAGCTAAGCGCTCATTAAGGGGTTAAGCAATTACATGTTAAGTGACTTTCATTGATCCCATGTGTGTAAGTTTGTGTGTGTGTGTGTATATATATATATAAAGAAGGAGAAAAAACAGGAGGAGGCGCACAATAGTATAAAACTTTAGAAAGAAAATATAAAATAGCAAGTAATGGGCTTACCATATTGAGTTGTGCAAAGGAGAGGCACAACACTCAGATGCGTTTGAAGGGCTGTTCTGTTTTTTCTGTCTGTCCTGAGGAAGCGTGGGTTTTCCGCGTGAAACGCATTGACTGTAAACTTGTTTTTATTATTCTAACTGTTTTAATTCTGTTGGGGCCTTAAAGCTCCGATAGTGTTAGAATAAAATGTTGATGGTTTAAATATACCATTGCTTGAGACGCCGATCTTTTGCTGAGTGCGACGGGTCCACCACTATCCTCCACAGGGATATTTGCAGTGTGTATATATATATATATATATATATATATATATATATATATATAATATTATATCACAACCACACACACATATATGCACACACACATGCAGAAATCTACACAGTCAGTTACTAACCTTTATGAGATGGTGGGCAGCCTTATATACACCAGTCCCTCTTAGTTTAAGACCTGGTGCATGTTCTCCTGTCTCATATCCTTCAACAGCAACTGACTAAAAGATAAAAAAAAAAAAATGTCCCTTTTCCTAAAAAGAATTCTAGTATTGCTTGATCTAAATTCTAGTAACAATATTGCTAATCCAAAAAAAAAACAAATTATCCTGCACATCCATTTGTAATTTGTATAGACTCTTCTGTGACTGCAGAAAGAAAATTCTCAAACACCAAATACAACAGCACATAGCCAGCACTAAAACCCATATAAACATTGAACTAGAAGAAGATTTAAAACACATTACTGCTATGCTTTATACATGCAAACACTAAAGGCGTTTAGTGCACAGTTTGATCAAGTTGCATATGCCCACCTACCAACAAAATGCTTATGTATATTTTGGCAAAGTAATTCAAGAAGAGCATATTCTTCATTTCGAGAGATTGTACTCACCCAGGGATTGCTGAATGTAATCCAGTATTTCACTCGGTCACCAAATTTTTCAAAGCATAAGTTGGCGTAATCATTAAAGTAAGTGATCATAGTGATGTTTTGCCAGCCACTAAACTTCTCTTGCAGGGTCTACCAGATAACATATATAGTATTAGCCATCAGAACCTTGTTAGAATCGCCATTTAAAGATGTTGATGAATTTGAACACACATGTCTTGTCCTGATCTAGTGAATGAGGTTCTACACTGAACATTTTTTGTGTGTTTTCTGGATGCGCATACGATTTATAAGTTATTCTAACAACAGTATGGGTTATTATTTTTGCTAATGACAATCTCTACTGAGCTCAGTAAGAATCCATTCATTCAATCTTTATCTTTTAAGAAGCTGTTCAGACTCTCCTCAAAGGGGTTTTGTCACCATGAAGTTTCACAGTCACAGATTTTCTATCACTCTGGTCTAGTCAGGCTGTGGGTACCAGTGATTAGCACATCTATCTTCTCTATAACTAGCTGAGATGTTACAAAGAGCTTTACAAAGAGATTTAATCTTTAGTAAGCAAAGCTACAGGTGTTCTAAGGAGTAAAAATTATGCTTATCTGTAAACAAAAGCTAATCGTGTTAGAGATCATTAGTCTGCTTGGAGTGAGCTCGCCAGCCAAGGCTGACCTCATTCCCTGCTCTTTGCTCTGATCGGATAGCAGAGTTATGGTCAGGTAACCATTGAAACCAGTGTGCTCGCAGAGCAGATAAGATCTCTCTCATCTCCTAAGTAATTTCAAATCAAAAGACCAATATATTTGGAAGAAGTCTTCAGTTACTCACCTCCACATGTTGAAAGCTAATCTTTGTAGTGAGAAAACCCCTTTAAGGATTTTCCCGTTGACAGGCATTTGTGATTCTATGCAAAGGCATAAAGTATGAAAGCTTACACAACATGACATGGGTTGCAGCCTTACATCTAAGGTACGCGGTGTAAAATCCTCCTAATGTATACCTCAGACAGAAAGCAATAGGTCTAGACATAGCCTTAGTGGCTTAACTATGTATAATATTCGTTTTGGGATTTATCCAATTGTGATCTGGATCAAAAAGGTCTTCCCATCTGTCTGTTTTACAGAGCTCTTCACAACCAACTTTAGGCTCTCACTTCATGTTCAGGCTGTGGCTGGTTGTACAGTAGTAAATGGCATATCAGCCCTGCTATTCCTAGCTGTGTCTGTTAGAAGGACATTGGTAATGGAAGGATTTCAACAGCAGAGCAGAAAGCTACAGAGCTCTAAAGGGTTGAAGTTTGTCAGTAACGAATAAAAAAAGTTATTGTGCTTCTAATATACTAAGATACAGCAGGGAGTGATGTAACCATCCCGGTCACTACTGCTCGAACAGAAAGCGGTGGTGTGGTCAGTAACTAGAGAACCTTATGTACACAAGCAGGAGAGAAGAACTGCTATAGCTCTAAAAGGAAGTTTATCAATAGGATTTGACAATAGTCTTTATTGATGTTTGCCTACATGTTTAAAGCTAATCAATATGGTGAGAAAACCCCCTTTAAAAATAACTGTTCAACTCTAAAGCTGCGCCATACACCTAAAGGGATTTTCCCATCTGGTAGCTTTCACAGAACCTGCTCTTCTTCTCCTACTTCAGGCTCCCACTTTCTGTGCAGGCTGTTGGCAGTTTTACAGCTGTGACTGACATTTCAGTCAGTCCCATTGTTATCTCCCTTGACATAATAATCTGGGTAGAGTTGGCAGGTCACCATACACTTCAAATGGTAAGCCAGTCCCACCAAAATCAGCCAGTTCAAACAACATTTATCTAATGTGTATGGCCTGTTTAAAGCCGACAATACACTTATAAATGTCACCAAAAATCTAATGTTAATGACAATTTGCTGGGAAAAGATGAATTTGCATGTTTTGGTTTCTGGAAACTTTATTTTCCAGAAGATAAGAGGTGTCAGACAGTGACCTATTCCGTCTGTGTATTGCAGTAAACATGTTCTTTGGCTGAGCATGCAGGGGTCCAAGAGCCACAAGTGACCATTAGTTGGGGAAGGGTGGTAAAAAAAATACTAAAATTTTCCATATGGTACAGTACTAAGTATTGTCATAAAAAATGTTGCTAAAGAGCTATGGTGTCTCTCTCTATGTGGTCTAGAGTCAGCTGGGCACAACAGTGCAGCATAGGCTTACCTGTGGCAAGTCCCAGTGATAAAGGGTGACTATCGGAGTAATCTTATTTTCAAGAAGAACATTGATTAAATCACTGTAGTATTTTATGCCCTTCTCATTAACACTTTCAGCTGTGGAAACAAATGTGAGGAAATTACAACACATGATATGTTTATACGTCATTGTAGTTGCTATGTAATCTCTGGTATGACTTCTTATTATTTCAGCAAATTGTTCATATGTAAATGGCCTTCATGCTCCTCACTGCCCAAACTAAATAGATTTATTTATAAGGAACAAAAAGTTCCTGGCTGCAGCTCACCTCCATAAGCTTGAATGTTTGCACCTGTTCCTCTTAGCTACTCCGTCTGTTCACTTAATCTTGCACGGATCCTTATCGTCCACGACCACAGATTTTGCATACAGGTGGAATTTATCAAGTGTGTACATCAGATTTCTTTGGGTGCTTTCACACGGAGTGTTTTTGGTGCCTTTTTGTGCAGAAAGGCACAGCAGTTAATGCATTTTCATGCTTTCCTAATTTGTGTAAAAATTGCACGTTTCCTGCATTTTTGCACCATATTCTCCATGAAAACAGATGAGGCTTTTCGGGACAACTGGGACATCCTGCAAACCCAGTATATTAACTACTATTTATGCCAGCAAGCAGTGTATGTTATAGCGCACACCTACCTCACCGTGTAGCTGGCATTGATTTTTTTTTCTTTTTTCTTGTATTTCGAACACAGGCATTAGGAGACGTCTCAAATTTAGGTAGAAGTCTGCACCTTTTATTACATTTGGTATATCTTGCTCCAGCAGCTTTTCAATAAATGTGTAAAGCCATGGTCTTATTAAATTTCTCAAACTAAAATAGGTTGTCCACCTTCTATAAAAATCATACCAGTAGATCCACATCTAGGGTCCAGTAAAATTTAAAAAAAGCTACTACTCGCCTACCTTCAGTTCCAGTGCAGCGTCTCCTTAGTCTTCTGCTTTCATTCTGTTACTAAGGAATGGTTACATCACTGCTGCAGCTGTCAAATGCCATCACTTTTCGGAGCTGTTCACTTCCAAACTGGGATGGAAATTAGTGGCATGTGACCGCTGCAGCCTTGGCATCCCAATTCAGAAGTGACAGAATAAAAACAGAAGACAAGGGACAGGAGGTAGGTGAGTATAGTTTTTTTTATTATTATTTTACTGGGGTTCAGGAGCTGCTGGTATGATTTTGCTAAGAGGTAGAAACCTCCTTTAAGTTTTACCAATTGGCTAAACTGCTAAGATCTTGTTTGCAGACAGTGGCACATAATAGGGAAAAATCCATATGACAGTAGGGAACCATATTCTGCAGGGTAGTGGATGCTGGTTATCTGCTGTGTTTAGTAGGCCATTTTGAATGGAAGGGCCTGTTATACTAAGGAATTAACATCCCTGCGTTTATTCCATCTATTTAGGTATATATTAATTGATTGAAGAGTCAGGTATATTACAATATGCAGGTGTATATGGCTTAAAAAATCTGATTAAGGTTTTTATGGGAGATCTTTTGTAGATAAATATTTTGTAGATGTATATAGATTCTTATTGTAATACATCATGTGCTGTCCGATCAAAAAGTTGGGGCAAAGGGTCCGGAGGCTAACATCCAGTCTGTATTACGCACCACTCGACCTTACATAACACTTCAGAGTTTAAATTTACATAAAAAGTTGAACAATATTTTGCTGTGCTATATCTGAACCATTTTTTAGATATTACATGTCTTTCATTCATAAGCCTGACTGTAAAAACTAGGTTTCCATAATTCACTGGTCGATGGCAACAAGTAGCCGCCATGTCTGTTTCTTGTGGACCCTAGAATGCTTTCACCAGCATGGAAATGCAAGAATTTTTCATATAAAAAATATAAACATTTCCACTGCTAAATCTGTACTAAAAAATTGGAAACACTGTGCTTATGCAGCATAATCCTTAACACTGGCTTTACTGTGGATGTTGTCACATCTGCACCATATTTGCAACTGATGTGTTTTCTCCTCCAAGGGCTATAACTTTTTTCATTTTTTGTCGATAATGTACTATGTGGACTTGCTTGCAAGACAATATGTACTTTTTAATGATACCCTTTACCATACATGTATAATGTACTGGAAAACCAGAAAAAATTGCTTGTGGGGTGGAATTGGGGAAAAAAATGCAGGCTTGCAGCTATTTTTTGGAGGATATATTTCACGGAGTTCACCTTGTGGTATAAGTGACATTATCTTTATCTGTAGATCGATACAATTCTGGTGACACAAATATACACTCACCGGCCACTTTATTAGGTACACTATGCTAGTAACGGGTTGGACCCCCTTTTGCCTTCAGAACTGCCTCAATTCTTCGTGGCATAGATTCCACAAGGTGTTGCAACGATGCTCAATTGGTACCAAGGGGCCCAAAGAGTGCCAAGAAAATATTCCCCACACCATGACACCACCACCACCAGCCTGAACCGTTGATACAAGGCAGGATGGATCCATGCTTTCATGTTGTTGACGCCAAATTCTGACCCTACCATCCGAATTTCGCAGCAGAAATCGAGACTCATCAGACCAGGCAACGTTTTTTCCAATCTTCTACTGTCCAATTTCGATGAGCTTGGGCAAATTGGAGCCTCAGTTTCCTGTTCTTAGCTGAAAGGAGTGGCACCCGGTGTGGTCTTCTGCTGCTGTAGCCCATCTGCCTCAAAGTTCGCCGTACTGTGCATTCAGAGATGCTCTTCTGCATAACTTTGTTGTAACGGTGGCTATTTGAGTCTCTGTTGACTTGCTATCAGCTCGTACCAGTCTGCCCATTCTCCTTTGACCTCTGGCATCAAAAAAGGCATTTCCGCCCACAGGACTGCCGCTCACTGGATGTTTTTTTTTTTCGGACCATTCTCTGTAAACCCTAGAGATGGTTGTGCGTGAAAATCCCAGGAGATCAGCAGTTTCTGAAATACCAGACCAGCCCTTCTGGCACCAACAACCATGCCACGTTCAAAGGCACTCAAATCACCTTTCTTCCCCATACTGATGCTCGGTTTGAACTGCAGGAGATTGTCTTGACCATGTCTACATGCCTAAATGCACTGAGTTGCCGCCATGTGATTGGCTGATTAGAAATTAAGTGTTAACGAGCAGTTGGACAGGTGTACCTAATAAAGTGGCTGGTGAGTGTATATAGCTTTCATCATGTTTTACGTCTTTTTTTTTAAATCCTTAAAAATCTTTTTTTTTTTTTTTTCAAATTTGCCTTCCATAACCATACAGAGACCAAAAACTTTTTTTATTTTTTCAGTATCATCCAAGCGATGGTTCATATTTGGGGCGAGAGGTTTATTGTTCTTCGTACCAATATGAAGTACACACAACATTTTCATCACTTATTATTCAATTTTTTCTAGATAAATACCCCCCCCCTCCCCCTCCACAATGTTGCATTGCGTATCTTCATTTTCTTACGGTGTTCTCTGTGCAGAATAAATAGCATGTTGTATGTTATATCTGACTTTTTAAGAGGTGACATTACCAGTTATATTAACTTACTTTTTTTTTTAGAAGAGTATATATGATACATGGAAAAATTTATTTTTTTAAAAAAAGAATTATATTTTTACATTTTTATTACTTTTAATTTACATTTTACAGTCATTTTTAGCCCCACTAGTAAGCTTAAACATGCGATCACTTGGTTGTTTGTACTGTATACTTCAGTACTTATGTACTACAGTATATCAGCTTTTTATTTACTATGGCAGAGTACATTGCAGACCTGTAGGCCCTTATTATTCCCCATGTGCCAAGGCAACTGAACGGCACCCCATGATCCCATCAAGGTGAGGGAATATTAACCCGTTACCACAGCCAGTTTCGCCCTTTCTGACAGAGCCCCATTTTTTAAATTCGACATGTCACACTTTATGTGGGAATAACTTTTTGACACTTTTCCTATTCACCTGATTTAGACACTGTTTTCTCATGACAATTGTGCTTTAAGTTAGTAATGAATTTTGGTCCATACAATCCTTGTTTATTTGTGAAAAATATCATGAAAATTGTGATAGATTTGCCATTTTCAAACTTTAAAAATTTCTGCGTGTAAGACGACATCATTTTTGGAAAGTTTTTTTTTTTTACGACATTAGAGGTCTGAGAAATTTAGTAGTAATTTTTCAGATATTCAAGAAAACTTGCAACATAGATTTTTTTTTTTTTAGGGAGCAGTCCAGTTCTGATGTGGTTTTGAGGGGCCTGCGTGTTAGATACCCCCATAAATGACCCCATCTAAGAAACTACACCCCTGAAAGTATTTAAAACCGTATTTAGGAAGTTTGTTAACCCATTATGTATTTCACAGAAATGAAAGCAAAGTGGAGGTGAAATTTCACTTTTTTATTTTTGCAGATTTTCAGTTTTTATCCATTATCCACAGGAACACGGTAGATGTGATAAGAGAAATACAACTCAGCATAGATTCCCCCAATTCTACCGTTTTTAGAGATATTCCATATGCGCTATTTGGCTCAACCACAAGCCTCAGAATATGTGGACCACCTACCGGACTTTGCAGTCTTATTTTCAATACGATTTTCTGTAGGTGCCATTCCAGGTTTGCAGACACCCTAAGGTGCTAAAACTTAATAAACACCCCTAAAAAGACACTGTACTGGAAACTACAACCCTTAAGGAATATATCCAGGGGTGCAGTAAGTATATCAATCCCACAGGTGTTTCACAAATTTTTTTAGCGTTAGGCTATGAAAATGAAAAAATGTATTTCTTTCCAACAATCATCAAATTTAGCTAAAAATGTTTAATTTTTACAAGGAATTCTGAAAAACAAAACAAAATTCATTACACAATTTCTTCCAAGTTCAGCAATACTCTATATGTGGGTGTAAACTGATGTTTGGGCGCATGGCAGGGCATACGAGGGAGGGAGCGCTATTTGGCTTTTGGAACGCAGATTTTGGTGGGTGTCATGTCACATATGCAAAACCCCCAAAGTACCAGGTGTTCCATAGTATTTTTTAGCATTGGATCATGAAAATGGGGGAGGGGAAATACGCAGTTCTGCCATTGTTTTTTGGGCTTCATTTTTACAGTGTTCACTGTGCAGTATAAATGAGGATAACTTTACTATGGGGGTCGGTACAATTACAATGATATACACTCACCGGCCACTTTATTAGGTACACCATGCTAGTAACGGGTTGTACCCCCTTTTGCCTTCAGAACTGCCTCAATTCTTCGTGGCATAGATTCCACAGAGTGTGTTGCAACGATGCTCAATTGGTACCAAGGGCCCAAGAGTGCCAAGAATAATATTCCCTCACACCATACACCAACCACCACCAGCCGAACCGTTGATACAAGGCAGGATGATTCATGCTTTCATGTTGTTGACGCCAAATTCTGACCCTACCATCCGATGTCGCAGCAGAAATCAAGATCATCAGACCAGCAACGTTTTTCCAATCTTCTATGTCCAATTTTCGATGGCTTGGGCAAATTGGAGCCTCAGTTTCCTGTTCTTAGCTGAAAGGAGTGGCACCCGGTGTGGTCTTCTGCTGATGTAGCCCAATCTGCCTCAAAGTTCGCCGTTACTGTGGTTCAGAGATGCTCTTCTGCCTACCTTGGTTGTAACGGGTGGCTATTGGAGCCCACTTTTTGCCTTTTTTATCAGCTCGAACCAGTCTGCCCATTCTCCTTTGACCTCTGGAAATCAACAAGGCATTTCCGCCCACAGGCTGCCGCTCACTGGATGTTTTTTCTTTTTCGGACCATTCTCGGGTAAACCCTAGAGATGGTTGTGCGTGAAAATCCCAGGAGATCAGCAGTTTTGAAATACTCAGACCAGCCCTTCTGGCACCAACAACCATGCCACGTTCAAAGGCACTCAAATCACCTTTCTTCCCCATACTGATGCTCGGTTTGAACTGCAGGAGATTGTCTTGACCATGTCTACATGCCTAAATGCACTGAGTTGCCGCAATGTGATTGGCTGATTAGAAATTAAGTGTTAACGAGCAGTTGGACAGGTGTACCTAATAAAGTGGCCGGTGAGTGTAAATGTTATAGGTTTATTACTTTTACACAATAGAAATTGCGTTTTTATGTCTTCTAAGTCTCATAGTCATAACTTTTTTATCTTTGTGTATACGGAGCTGATTAAGGGCTTGTTTTTCTGCGTCATGATGCTTTTATTGGTACCATTATGGGGTTCACATGATGCTTTGATCACTTTATATTAAGGTTTTTGTGAGGTGTTTTAAATAAAATACAGAATCCTAGTTGGGTTTTTTTATTTTTATTTTCTACCGCTGTCACCATGCAGTATAAATGGCAAGCTAGCTTTACTCAGCAGGTGAATACGATTACAGCGATACCCAATTTGTGTGTATGTATATATATCTATGTATATATATATGTCATGGGAGATTTTAACATCCCAATTGATGCACACCTCCCTGCTGCCAACAAAATCCTCTCGCTCTCCTCTCCTTCGGACCTGTTTTTTTTCTCAACAGTGACCTCTGAGCCACCACTAGACGGACACACGCTGACTCATCTTCTCCGCCTCTGCCCCCTATCTGACATCTCAAACTCCCCTCACCCCATAACTGACCACAACCTGATTACCTGTCCACCATCTACCCACTCACCTCTCCTCTGTCTCACATCTAGTGTCACCCCCGCATGAACTTACAAAACCTCATCCCTCGCACTTCACTCTGATTCTCTGCACCTCTTTCAACCATATCCTCACTTGACAACCCAGAACACAGCCGCTGCTTTCTACAACAACACAATCACCACCACCCTTGACCTCAGTCGCTCCTCTCACACACAACAGAACCCGCAACATCAACAGAACAAACTCTCCGAGCACACAGCCCCACAAAACAACTGAGGCGAGCTTCCATTATTGCTGAAATCCGCTGGAAGAAAAGCCGCTCCACCGCCGACCTTCAACCTCATCAAACAATCGCTACACACCTTTAAGCCTGCACTCACACCTCCAAACAGGATTACTTCAACCTCTCTCATATTCTCTGTCCACAACCCCAGAACATTTATTCAACACCTTCAACTCATCTCCTACCGCCCCCCTGCACCTCCTCCACCAACTCTCCTATCAGCGGACGACTTTGCCACTCATTCTTACATAAGATCAACCTCCACAGAGTAATCATCACCCTCAGTCCCCACTACCACCTCTATACCCCTACCATCGCCACCATCCCACCTCACCCTGACACAGTCCCCTCAGTGAAACACTTCCATAGACCTCTTTCCCACTGTTAGTCACTATAACCTTTCCTCTCTAGTGTCCAAATCCCAACCTCAACTACCTGTAACCTTGACCCACTGCCATCCTACCCTCATCCCAGACTTCAGCACTGTTTTATTTTCCCAGCCCTCACCCACCTTTCATCTATCAATTAACCTCTGCATCTTCCCGTCCTCTCTTAAACACCGACCATCACCCTCCATCCTAAAGAAACCATCTCTCGACACCCTCCTCACTGTCCAACAAGCGCCCATCTCGCTGCTTCCCTTTGCATCCAAACTCCTCGAGCATCACGTCCTATCTCAGCTGTCCTCCCATCTCTTCCTCCAACTCTCTCCTTGACCACTCCAATAAGCCTCCTGACCCAACCACTCCACTGAAACAGCCCAACCAGAGGTACCAACGACCTAGTAACTGCTAAAAGCCTCACTCCACTACTCTGTTCTCCTCCTCCTAGACTGTCCTCTGCCCTTTGACCACGGTCCGAAACTCCATCCAGCTACAAATCCTCACCTCCCTCGTCACACGGACCTGGCCCTCGTCCTGGAATCTCTCATACCTCTCTGACGGACATTCAGTGTCTCACACACCTGCACCACCTCCCTCCCTCCCACCCTCTCTATTGGTTGTCCCCTCAGGGGTCAGTCCTGGTTCCCACCCTCTTCTCTATCTACACTCTTGGTCTGTGTTCAGCTCATAGTCCTCACATGGCTTTTAACTCCACTTGTACGCGGACGACACCCAGCTTTATATCTCCGGTCCTGATATAACTCTCTTCTCTCCCAGATCCCTAAATGCCTATTATCCATTTCCTCCTCTTCTCCTACCGGTCGCTTTAAAACAAATGTGGATAAAACAGAATTCACCATCTTTTCCACCGACCCTCTCTCTCCCTCCAACCTGATCTCTCTATCAACTGTTAATGCCACACCCTCTCACCAGCATCCACAAGTCCCGCTGCTTGTTATAACCTTTAATCCTCTTTATCCTTCAACCGCAGAAATGGGGGGGGGGGGGGGGGGGGGGGGGGGGGGGGGGGGGGGGGGGGGGGGGGGGGGGGAAAAACATCCAACCCCTCACCTCTGCCAGCCTCCCCCACCTGAAAAATATTTCAAGCATCCGCCCATTCCCAACCTGACACTACCTAAAACGCTAGTCCAAGCCCACTTCATCTTCCCACCACCCTTGACTACTGCAACACCTTCTCTGTGGCCTCCCATAGCACCCCTCGCTCCCCTCCAATCCATCCTCAACTCTGCTGCCCGCAGGATCACCTCTCTCCTCGCTACTCCTCCTGCCTCTCCCTCTGCCAAACCTTCACTGGGCTGCCCATTGCTCGACGAATTCATTCAATACCACCCTGACCTACAAAGGTTCTCCATAACCTCTGCCCCCACCATACATCTCTGCCCTAATTTCCAGAATACCACCCCTCACCAATCTCCGCTCCTCCACAGACCTTCTCCTGCTCCCTCTCATCAGCTCCTCATAAAAATATTATCATAACCGACTCCAAGACTTCTCCCGTGCTTCACCCACACTCTGGAACACCTTAACCCAAAACATCAGACTCTCACCCAACTTTCACCAGTTTCAAAGCAACCTGAAAACCCATCTCCTTCAGGAAAGCCCTACAACCAAACTAACCCCACCACCAAATACACCGCCCACCAAACATGTCTGCCCCAAAACCTTCGTGTCTCTCCCCTTCCCTTCCTTGTAGATTGTTAGCCCTCGTGGTGCACAGTCCCTCCTTCCTCTCTGTTTCAGTTTACATAGTCATTTTTGTCACATTGTAATTGTTCAACATTTTGTTATGTATGAATTCCCCTTAAATGTACAGCGCCCCTGGATTAATGGCCTCTAAAATAATAATAATAATAATATATATGTGTTAGTGTTCGTTTTACTCTGTGTGTCGATACAATTATGGCGATACCCAATGTCTAGAGTTTTTTTTATGTTGAAGCTCTTTTAAAAAAAAAAAAGTGTTTTTATAGTGTAAAACAATATTCATGCATTGCTATATTCTAATAGCCATAACTTTTTTTATTTTTTCATATACAGAGCGGTTTATGGGCTTTTTTTTGCATGATGAACTGATGTTTTAGGGTTCGTCCCCACAGCAGAGGACAAATACCAGTCGGTTTACCCGAACGGTATTTGTCCTGTTTTGCGGCCGTCCCCACCGCCGTGAGAGGAACGGCTTTTCTCCGCGATGAGCCAATCACAAGTGCCTATCATGAGAAAAGCAGTCTTGAGAAAAGCCCTCCAAGCCCTTCACATTCACCTGCACATATTCCATCCGAAAACCGGACGGAAGATTGTGCTTGTAGAATTTTTGGCGGGCGGAAAAACCGCCGGACGGGTTTTCCATAGAGCACCATTGTGCTCATTTTTGGCAGGTTTTTCATGCGGTCTGCAAAACCGCAATCCGCCTGAGAAACCCGGTGCCGTGGGGACATGCCCTTAATTGGTACCACTTGGCCGTTTATATGAGTTTTTGATCACTTTTATTCCATTTTACATGCTGCGGGATAAACGAAAATCGCAATTATGTGACTTTTTTTCTATGGCCTTCACCGTGTGGGGTTAATTAATAATTTATAGGGTAGGTCGTTACACGAACGGCAATACCGAATATGCGTACTTTAATTTTTTTATCTTTCTTTGGGCGATTGGCATTAGTAAAAAGGGAAAAAGTGTATGTGTTTTTATTTTATTTTTTGTGTTTTCCTACTTCTTTTTTTTACTCGTTGTAATTGTTCAAATTTTTTGACTTGTCCACATAGGGGACTTGTATCAGTGATCTGAAGATCACTGATACAATAGAGAACAGTACATAGCAGTACTGGTCTCTATGGTAACTGTCAATCACTATGCTGGCCATGCCCACAGGGCACGGCTTGGCATAGTGATGTCACAAACAGGCCGGAAGTGTTTCTTATATTCCCGGGCTGTCCAGGTAAGCAGCCAGCAGCCACAATCGTACCGCGGCTGCTGCAAAGGGACAGAAGGAGCTATCGCGAACACGGCAGCTAAGGAGTTAATCACCTGCGGCCGGGTGATACAGCATGGGGCCAGCTGTAATATACTGCTGATTCCATGCCTCGATTGTCCATGACTTACCGATATGTCCATTTGTGGGACGTATCGGTACGTCCAATGTCAGGAAGGGGTTAAACAGCAGAAGAGGGCTGCGGTTACATTATTAAAGTTACATTATTTTACATGAAGAGGTTAAAACTCATCTGCTTTGCTGCTGCTGTAATATGCTGCAGGATTTTTAGCATGCAAATCCACTGCGTCAAATCCACAGCATATCTGCCCTGTGTGAAAACACACTTTTTTGTGGAGCTTGCTGCTGAAGTAAAGGAAAGATTTATTTAGACACAGAGGGAAAAACAAGTATTTGATACACTGGTGATCTTGGAAGTTTTCCCACCTACAAAGAATGGAGAAGTCTGTAATTTTTATCATAGGTACATGTCAACTGTGAGAGACAGAATCTAAAAAAAAATCCAGAAAATGACTTTGTATGATTATTAAATAATTAATTTTATTGAATGAAATATGTATTTGATAAAATAGAAAAACAGAAATTAGTATTTGGTACACAAGCAGCCTTTGTTTGCAATTACAGCGGGCAGACGTTTCCTGTAGTTCCTGACCAAGTTTGCACACACTGCAGCAGGGATTTTGGCCCATACAGTTCTTCTCCAGATCTTTCAGGTTTGGGGGGCTGTCGTGGCCTACATTGAGTTTCAGCTCTCTCCAAAACTTTTTGATTTACTTCAGGTCTGGAGACTGGTTAGGACACTCCAGAACCTTGAAATGCTTCTTACGAAGCCACCTCTTAGTTTCCCCGGCTGTGTATTTTAGGTCATTGTCCTGTTTGTACTAATTCTTCCAAACACGGCGAGTAGAGTTAAGACCAAAAAGTTCTATTTTGATCTCATCTGACCACAGGAACTTCTCCCATGCCTCCTCTGGATCATCCAGGTGCTCATTGGCGAACATTAAATGGGCCTGAACATGTGCTGGTATGCCCTGAAGAATTTTAATCCATGACAGCGCAGTGTGTTTCTAAAGGTAATCTTTGCGACTGTTGTCCCAGCTCAATTCAGGTCATTGACTATGTTCTCCCGTGTAGTTCTGGGATGATTCCTGAGCTTTCTCAGAATCCTCCTTACCCCACGAGGCACAATCTTTTTACATGGAGCCACGGACCGAGGAAGATTGACAATCATCTTATGTTTCTTCCTAATAATTGCACAAACAGTTGTTGTCTTCTCACCAAGCTGCTTGCCTATTGTCCTGTAGACCGTTCCAGCCTTGTGCAGGTCTACAATTTTGTCCCTGGTGTCCTTAGACAGCTTTTTGTTCTTGGCCATGGTGGAAAGGTTGGAGTGTGATTGAGTGTGTGGACTGGTGTTTTTTTTTTTTATACAGGTAACAAGTCCAAACAGGTACAATTAATACAGGTTATGGGTGCAGATTAGGAGGGCTTCTTAAACAAAAATTAACAGGTCTGTGAGAACTAGAATTATTGCTGGTTGGTAGGTGATCAAATACTTATTTCATGCAATAAAATGCAAATTCATTATTTAAAAATCATACAATGTGATTTTCTGGATTTTTTCTTAGATTCTGTCTCTTAAAATGTACCTACGATAAAAATAACAGACCTCTCCATTCTTTGGAGGTGGGAAAAGTTGCAAAATTGCCAATGTATCAAATACTTATTTTCCCCACTGTATACATTTCCCTAGCAACACCCACTGTGGGGTAAATATAGTTTTACATGCCATCTTTTTAGCTTACTTGCTGACATGTTACACATGGACCGGCTGAATCCATCAGAGGAAGAGCTGCTTTCACTTAGCGGTTCTGGCTCATGGAAAGCAGACTACAGCGAAGGCCATAGGGATTAAGCAACCCCTTTAACTTTAGGTGTTGGTGTTGTAGAAACATGATGTAATACTAATCAGTACAAGATGTATTTACTAAAATGTCTTATGTGGTATAAAATGTTGTTAGAAAGTGGAGTTTTCTTTTTAGGTTTTCAGATGGTTAAATGTGCATGAAAGACAATAAGAGAATAATACTATTACACTATAGTAGCTTCTAGAAACCAACAATCAACTTAATAGACTCTTACCTTTGATACCTGTTGGAATTAAACGAGGCCAAGAGATAGAAAGACGGTAATGAGAAACTTTCAGTTCCTTCAGCAACTCGAGGTCCTCCTGCAACAGATGACACACTGCAAATTCTTAGAGGATGGGGATTCTGCCATCCTGCAGCAAAGAACCAAGCTCTAGCTCCACATTCCTCATCCATCTGCCCTCATTGTCCTGCTTAATGAAAATTTGGCAATACGAGATGGATAGATGGTTAAGGAGGTGGAGCAGAATGGAAACATACTTTATTAATGTGACAATAAATGGAACCTTTGGCTCTACATGAGTTGTACAGAATTAGAAAAACATGGCTGCTATCAGCACCCATACAATTAGTACATGTGTGGCATGCTGGCATTTGTAGTTGTGGAACTAAAAGTGCCAGCATGCCACACCGCACATGTACTAATTTTTGGTAATGATTATAAAATATTTTACAATTTTGCTGTGGTGGCATGCTGGCATTTGTAGTTCCATGTTCCACAGCACCTAGAAGCTGTGGAACTACAAGTGCCAGAATTCCACAGCAGCACTAAACAGATAGCAAAACAACTGTAAAAGGGGATGATAAAGGGGTTTTAACACTATAGAGTTCGATGACATATCATTAGGATACGCCAAAGTCGGATAGGTGCAGGTCCCACCTCTGCGACCTGCACCTATCCTGTGAACGGGCCCCCAAAAGTTACAGAGAAGACTGGAGAGCTGCTTGCGGCTGCCTATGGCTCTCCATCCTGTTGTATGGGAGTTCCGGGCAGTGTTGAACACGGAACTTTCTTATTATAGAGTGGAGAGCAGTGTGCAAGCGTAGCTGGTTCTCCAGTCTGCTCTGTAACTTTTGGGGGCCCGTTCCGAACATAGGTGCGGGTCCCACCTAACGATATGCCATCACAATCTATGGTGGTAAAAAAACTTTGTCACCCCTTTTACATTTGTTTTGCTGTCTGTGTCCCTGTTTAGAAGGTTTCTCCTCACTTTCTATCTCTCGTGCTTCTGTGGCATTCTGGCACTTGTAGTTCCACAGCTTCTAACTGCTGTAGAACATGGACTTACAAGTGCCAGCGTGCCACACATGTACTAATCAGCACCCATACAATTAGTACACATGTGGTGTGGCATGCTGGCACTTTGTTCCACAACTACAAATGTTATCATACCACACATGTACTAATTGTATGAGTGCTGATACAGTACTGTATCTTACAGTGGAGGTGGCTGTGGTGGGGGGGACCAGGAGCAGTAAGAACAGACAGCACAAGATAAGAGCAGCATGAGGGAGAGCTGTTGTGTGGACCTGAGGAAGGAGGTTCCCAGTGCAAGGCGGATGGGTGAGAGGAAGGTAAAATAGCTGCTGTGCTGTGCCGGCTGGAAGACACAGTGGGCAGAGGAAGACTTCAGACGTTCTGACGTTATCATAGGGCGTGACTCGGTGTGTGACATCAGCACGCTGAGCCACGCCTCATAAGTCTCTGTTTCTAACTAGGAGACAGATGTAAATCGGAACGTTGTAAGTCGGGGACTGCCTGTACACAATTGTTCCATCTGTCATTGCTTTGATAAGCCTATGATAGTTCTAGTTCATTGGTAACTCATATTAGATCATAATGGGGTTAAACAAGACTTGTGGCCGTTACTGATATATCTAGTTTATTAAATCCTTGTGTTTCTTGCAAAAATACAGTTCTGAAGCAACTTCTCTCATGACTTTGTTTTGTGCTGTTCCTCTGTTATTTCTACTAGAAATGTATTACGGAAACTGTCAGCTGGGTGTTACCAGTTGGGGGGCTGTCCCTCACAGTCTGCACATTGTCCAATCAGTGCTGACAGTCAGTGTGGGCAGGGACACACAGCTTTGAAAACTGGAATGGTAAGACCCATCTGACAGATTCATTAATAAATTTCTAGAAGGAATAACAGAGGAACAGCACAACACAGAGATATAAGAGAAGATGCTTCAGAATGCTTCATAGGAAATACTAGCATTTACTAAAACAGACATATCAGGGGATGCCACAGGTCCATGTTAAACTCCGACTCCTTTTCCTCTCCTTGGTAACTCTCCATTGAGCTGTCAAGTGAATGTGGTGATGAAGTGTAAAAGAAGCAACATAGATATAAATTGTTCTTACCTTAACTTTGTAATACCCATCACACGAAGAATCTGCAGTCTGGTTCATGAATGTTTTTCCCTTCTTATGTGAGAACACATCCCAAATACTCTGTCCTTTTCCATCCTTGTCCCATGCACCTTCAGTTTGGTATGCAGAGCTGCCCACTCCCCATGTGAAAGCTGTAAGAAAGCGATACCCGGACACATACTGTAGTACAAGCAGGGCGAGATATAGGAAGATGAAAAGGCAGTCGCCTGGGGCACCACTGGGAGGAAGATGGTATTTAAACTATATATTTATTTTGCTTTTTATTTTTTTTAAATTAAAGCAATGTTCCACATTTCTTTTTTCCCATTGGTTTCTCTTAATATTCATAAGAATACTAGGAATTTAAATAAATTAAATAATTGTCCATGCCAGATATTCCCCAGCATAATATCACAAAGGGGTGGTACCTTCTAAAACTGGAACCGTGGGCACCAACAGAGCTTATCCCACCCATGAGTACAGGTGGTACGGTATCTCACAAAAGTACACATTTTTGTAAATATTTTATTATATCTTTTCATGGAACAACACTGAAGATATGACAATTTGATACAATGTAGAGTAGTCAGTGTACAGCTTGTATAACAGTGTAAATTTGCTGTGCCCTCACAATAACGCAACACACAGCCATCACTGTCTAAACTGCTGGCAACAAAGTGAGTACACCCCTAAGTAAAACTGGACAAATTGTGCCCAAAGTGTCAATATTTTGTGTGGCCACCATTATTTTATGGGCATGGAGTTCTCTAGAGCTTCACAGGATGCAGCCACTGGAATCCTCTTTCTCCATGACGACATTCCGGAGCTGGTGGATGTTAGAGACCTTGCACTCCTCCACCTTTCGTTTGAGGATGCTCCAGAGATGCTCAATAGGGTTTAGGTCTGGAGACATGCTTGGCCGCTCCAGCACCTTTACACTCATTTTCTTTGGCAAGGCAGTGGTGGTATTGGAGGTGTTTTTGGGGGCATTATCATGTTGGAATACTACAGAGCATGATCCTCTCCCTTCAGAAACTGGGCCGCAGGGAGAGGATCATGCTCTGCTTCAGTGTGTCACAGTACATGTTGGCATTCATGGCTCCGTCAATCAACTGTAGCTCTCCACAACCGGCAGCACTCATGCAGCCACAAACCATGATACACCCACCACCAAGCTTGACTATAGGCAATACATAATTGTCTTCGTACTCCTCGCCTGGTCGATGGCACAAACCCTTGATACCATATAAATCAAATAAGTTTATCTTGGTCTCATCAGACCACGGGACATGATTCCAGTAACCTATGTCCTTAGTCTGCTTGTCTTCAGCAAACTGTTTTCAGGCTTTTTTGTGCATCATCTTTAGAAGAGGCTTCCTTCTGGGATGACAGTCATGCAGATCAATTTTATGCAGTGTGTGGTGTATGGTCTGAGCACTGACTGGCCTACCTCACACTCCTTTGACCTCTTCAACAGTGCTGAAAGCACTCATACATCTATTTTGAAAAGACAATCTCGGGATATGATGTTTAACACGTGCACTCAACTTCTTTGACTATGATGAGGTATTTTCTGAGTGGCACCTGTCTTATTAAACAGTTGTATGGTCTTGGACTCTGTGCTGCAGCTCAGTTTCAGGGTGTTGGCAATCTTCTTATAACTTAGGCCATCTTTATGTAGAGCAACAATTCTTTTTTTTTCAGATCCTCAGTGGGTTCTTTGCCATTAGGTGCCATGTTGAATGTCCAGTGACAAGTATGAGAGAGTGTGAGAACGATAACACCAAAGTTAACACACCTGCTCCTGGTTCATACCTGGGACCTTGTAACACTAACAAGTCACATGACAACATGAAGGGAAAATGGCAAATTGGGCACTCACCTTGGTTGATAGCGGTTTAGACATTGATGGCAGTGTGTTCAGTTATTTTTAGGGCACACCAAATTTACACTGCTATACAAGCTGTACACTGACTACTTTACATTGTATCAAAGTGTCATATCTTCAGTGGTGTTCCATGAAAAGATATAATGCAATATTTACAAAACATGTTAGGCTATACTCACATTTGTGAGATACTGTATGCTTAACACAGATAGAAGATGAGTGACTTTAAACTTACTAGGTGGGAATGTGCCATAGTGAAAAGATCCTCGTTCAGTCTGTGTCCATTGAAATTCTTCTTCGCCCCAGCTACACAGTGCCAGGAACAGCAACTGGGTCACACAGGTGACTGGATACCTCATGGTGTGACAGAGGTGATGGCCAGCTCACAGTATCTCTTAGCAGGTGTTTTTGTTTTGTTTCTGTGACATCAAAAGACACTTAAGGTAAATCACAAAATCTCCTATTTTTCTGTCCATTATATGAGTTTTATTAAATCCAACATTTTGCATATGAACACAGCATGTCTACTCTTGACAACTGTAACAACCTGTTTTTATTAAAATTAATGAAAGGCTATCACAATTTAGCCAAATTGCACTCCTTACATTTCATGTGTAGAAGAAAGTTTTTTGATTTAATATGAATTCATGTAACAAAACACAAATGCTCTCCAGAGCAGTAACTTCATAAATCAAGTTATATCCCAGGTGACAGTCTAATCCCAGAGGCTCTCCAGAGCAATAATTTCATAGATCACTGTGACAAAAACAGCCTAGCCCGCCGGCCCACTGGATGGACGACGGCCTGACTTGGGGTGTATCTCGACGTTGCGCCGCCCTCTAGGGGGTGCACAAGGTCAGCCAGATACGGTTCCACTGTTAACCCCTGCCCACGCTGGCACAGGGAGACCAACAATGCTGCCACCAGTTCTCTCGTTTAGTTATAAGACCAGTCCGTTACCGACTTATAGCAGGGTCAGGAACCAACCCTTGGGTAGCTATATACTATAGGTGTGTAAGGCCGTTGATCAAGACAGACTAACTCAGATTATAGTTTATAGATTTAATTAGCCTTGGAGGGCACACTAGACAGGTAATATGTACAGGATGGATAATAGTATACAGGTAAGAGAGAGGTGCAAATACAATTATGGATTACAGACAGAGGGCAGTTAAAATTGGTCAAGTTACCTTTGTTGCTTGGTTCTGGGCTCACATGGGAGGGCTTATGTGGCCTGGCTGCTGTGTATGGATGCTCCTGGAAACGCTCTTAGGTGCCCCCCCTCCTGGATCAACGGAAGAGCCAACCCTGGCTCTGGCTTATATCTGTGAGGGGACAGCCCACGTGGCAGCCTCCTACACACCCCTGGGAAGGTCTATGAACTCCTCCCACTCAGGTCAGGCAGTTTCTGATACAAACCCAAAAATGGACTATAACTCGGCAGGGCCTTGGCACAGAACAGAGCCGGTGGTACCATCAGAACCAGCTGGAGCTACCCGATGCCTGGATATGAGACACGCCTATCTTATGGACCCCGTAGGTCCGGTTCTGGATATCTCAGTCCCCATGCATCCTGGAAACCTGGAAATAGGGTGTGTGCGTGCTGGGAGTTCCATATTATGCGATATGAACTCGCCATGCACCAGTTATGAGCTGGTCGCCTATAAATCGATATGAAATATCGGAGACGACCCGACTGGATTGGATTTATTGCAGTCTTTGAAGCTGGAGAGCTGGAGCTAGCATTTGTTCAGTGCTAATTAAGGGAAAGGAGAGTTCTTTTCAGGTGCCCCTGTATCCTACTGTGCCAACTTCCTATGGAGAGCATTTACAATGGGCTTGATTACTATGTAAATTGAGCTTGTCCTGTGCTGGGGCAGCTGTGATCTGACTGATTAGATAAGGTTGGGGGAGAGAACTTCATTGGGGGATGAAGTAAAGTGAATTCTACCTCACAATCACTATACATGCAGTTCTTGAAATTGTCAGGATGACAGTCTAGATGTTTCGGCCAAAGATTGGTCTTCCTTAAAGGGGTTTTGCCAGGAGGAGCCTTATCTGCTAAGAAGCTAATGTAAACAAATCACGGAGAGAGAGACCCACACAGCCAGAGCACAAAGCTGCATAAGGGATCGTGTGACATGTTCACTGAAATAATCAAACTGCAACTTGTGGATTCTGTATACAAAAGACAACAGTTTCTCCTCAGCAGCTTGAAAGCTCCTTCATGTTCTCTGTCATCAGATAAAGCAGGGATCTAATCACAATACAACTAGTTTATTCTGTATACAAAAGAAAACATATTGCTACCCGGTGCCTTGAAAACTTCTGCAGCTCCCTCTCATCAGATAAGAAGCTCTCTCTGCGCAAGGGCCGTCCAGCAGTCTTGTCGGGGCCGTATCTAATACAAAACTTTGAAGTAACCAAGGGCATGTAAGGAAAGCTGTAGCTCTCTCAGACTGCAATTTTTGTTAATCAATATATTTAAAGAAAAGTGATTAAAAAACCAATTTTGGGGATCCCACGTCAACATTACATTGTGGGCAAAAGCCCTTAAGTCCATTGATTCAGGACAAGATGAAACTCCCAGAAGAAGACATGGAAGCCACAATACTCATCTGCATTGTGGCTTCTCCTGGGAGTTTCACCTTGTATCAATGTAACTTAAGGAGGCCAATCTTTGGCTGAAACATCTAGTCTAGCATTTCGATATGCATCTATCTTAATCTATGGAATTATTGTTGTGGAGAACCTCTGTGATTAGACTGTCATCTGGCATATACCTTGATTTATGAAGTTACTGCTCTGGAGAGCGTGTGTGTTTTGTCACATGAATTCACATTAAATAAAAAAAACTTTCTTCTACACATGAAATTTAAGGAGTGATGTGGTTTTCTCTATGATATCTGCGTCTTGGGATTGTAAACCTTTTCCACTGAGACCCTAGACTACTTCTATCAAAAGGTGTGTGGTTCCTGTGTCTACCACGTGAAAAATTACACATTACATAGTTCATATTGAAAGGAACAGGTTGTCCATGTAATGCATGAATGTGCTGGGTGAGCTGGGAGGGGGGGGAGGTCATCCCCGAAACGTCCATGAGTTACTCTGTCCTGCCGGGTTGCCCGGGGTTTCATCGTCCTGTGCTAGGAGCAGCGCCATGAAAGGACTTTGAACGGCAGGCTTGCCGCAACAAATATGCTGAGTATATGTTTTACTTTATTTGGCAACGACTGGGGAATACTGTTTATCACGGGGTCAATGTCTGCATTAAAATGAAAATATTAAAGTTTACAGTTATATGCACTGGCTCGATCTATATTGTTTTACAAGTGTTTATGTGGGAGTGGAGATCCCTGACTGAGAGCAGTGCGGGCTATACTCAGTATTCATAAAGAAAGGCTACTTTTTGATAAAGTGACTGGGTGAGCTGGAGTCACTTTTTGTCGCTATGCTCCACTTTTGTTGATAGATAAGTACTAAATAGAGAACTCTGCTTTAATTTAGGACTCTGCTTTAATTTTTTTTTTTCTAAAGGAAACTTGAAATTGGGTTATCTAGATAACACAACCCCCCCTAAGGAATCTTAAAGGTGCCATGTCGATGCTATAACAACTTTGCCTACTAACAGACCTAAAGTTATATATTGTATACTCGGAACTCCCATAGAAATGAGTGAGCCTCCTCATTCACATGCAGGGCCGGATTGCAGCTAGCAACGAGCGGCCAGGGAAGACGGTTTCTCGAAACGGACTACCCCTTTAACATGTCTAATTCATGAGTAGGGCATGTTTTTAAAGGGGTTCTCAGGGAAAAGAAGAAAGCTAAATACATAAACTACTTGTCATAATGAAAACATTCCTAAATTCCTTTAATTAGAAAAGTCTGTTCGTTTTGTCTCGGGGGATAATCGTTATAGAAGAACAAAATGGCCGCCGGGCTCCTTCCTCAGCAGAAATCTGTCCTACAGGAAATAAGACAGGTTCTGAATTACTTTCTGGTTAGGCTGAATGACATAGCTGAGCGTATGCTCTGCTCAGTCAGCCAAACAGACTTGTGTGGTATGAGGGATGGCTCTACAGAGTAGAACGGAGACTGAGGGCTGTATACACATATATATTAACATATATATTGTGAGCTTGCACAGCTCTGGGATCACATCACAAGTCCTTCAGGCATGAGACAGAGGCAGATATCTGGTACAAACGGTTTCTTGCTTCCGTGTGTTTATTGCACCAGCAGAACAAAAACGGATGGCAATACATGTACAGAAAACATATAAACATAAACAAAAACTCCTGCTCGTCTGAGCGCTTACTATACATAGGTGTAGTTCCCTCACTAGCACCTTGGGGTGACGGTGTAGCAGACACTGGCTTCCAGCAGTGTGAATGTCTCCAGCCCAGAAGGTAGACTGGAGATACAGCCTGCCCAGTCAGCTTACCTGCTGACCATATATACCGCCGGGAAATCCCGGAGTGGAGCCATGGGGAGTAAGCACCCACCCTGCTCTATGCTTACTCCCAATGAAAGGCCGACCCAGGAATGGCTGGTAGCCATACTAACAGACAACTTAAATGTATGTCGACAGTCTGTACTGCCGACACCTATTTAACAATGGCCTTTCACTCCACCAAGGCTCCTTACCTTGGTGGCATGTATCTTGCTCTCTCCAGGCATATGCCCAGAACCTGGCTGGGATATACACTCCATTGCAGACCTTCCCAGCTGCGGCCTTACATATCCCCCCCTCTGCTCAGACCTGTGGGGCGGAGCACTTTGTGCCATAAAATTGTGCACCCGTGACAACGCATCGGCGTTGGCCTGTTGTGACCCGGGGCGATGTTCTACAGAGAACTTAAAGTCCTGTAGAGCCAGGAACCACCTTGCGTTCTTCCCTTTGTTTTGTGCCATCCACTTTAAAGGGAAATGGTCTGTGATGACTCTAAAGGGTCTACCTATCAGGTAGTAACGCAGCGACTCGATAGCCCACTTAATGGCCAGGCATTCTCTCTCCACTATGGCGTAGTTTTTCTCGGCCGCCGACAGCTTCCTGCTGAGGTACACTACAGGGTGTTCTTCTCCCTCGACCAGCTGTGACAGGACAGCCCCTAAGCCCACCTCAGAAGCATCTGCCTGAACAATAAAGTCTTTCACGAAGTTCGGGGCCATGAGCACGGGTCTCTTGCAGAGTACCTCCTTTAGACTTTGGAAGGCTTGTTCAGCCTCCTGGTTCCACTTGACCAAGGTGGACTTTGTCCCTTTTGTGAGGTCCGTAAGCGGGGCTGCTATGGAGGCAAAGTTGGGCACGAACCTCCTATAGTACCCTGCGATACCTAAGAAGGCCCGGACCTGCTTCTTGGAGATCGGTTGAGGCCAATTTCTAATTGCCTCCAGTTTGTCCATTTGGGGCTTGATGACTCCCCTCCCAATGTCGTAACCCAGATAGCGAGCCTCCTCTAGCCCTATGGCACACTTGTTAGGGTTGGCGGTCAGACCTGCTGCCCTTATGGCGTCTAAGACAGCTTGCACTCTGGTCAGGTGGGACTCCCAATCCGTGCTAAAGACCACCACGTCATCCAAATATGCTGCTGCATATTTTCTATGGGGCTGGAGGATGACGTCCATCATCCTCTGGAATGTGGCCGGAGCCCCATGTAGGCCAAAGGAAAGGACCACGTAGGGACCCGGTGGTTCCTGGCTCTACAGGATTTTAGGTTCTCTGTAGAACATCGCCCCGGGTCACAACAGGCCAACGCTGATGCGTTGTCACGGGTGTACAATTTTATGGCACAAAGTGCTCCGCCCCACAGGTCTGAGCAGAGGGGGGGGGATATGTAAGGCCGCAGCTGGGAAGGTCTGCAATGGTGTGTATATCCCAGCCAGGTTCTGGGAGTATGCCTGGAGAGAGCAAGATACATGCCACCAAGGTAAGGAGCCTTGGTGGAGTGAAAGGCCATTGTTAAATATGTGTCGGCAGTACATACTGTTGACATACATTAAAGTTGTCTGTTAGTATGGCTACCAGCCATTCCTGGGTCAGCCTTTCATTGGGAGTAAGCATAGAGCAGGGTGGGTGCTTACTCCCCATGGCTCCACTTCGGGATTTCCCGGCGGTATATAAGGTCAGCAGGTAAGCTGACTGGGCGGGCTGTATCTCCAGTCTACCTTCTGGGCTGGAGACATTCACACTGCTGGAAGCCAATGTCTGCTACGCCGTCACCCCAAGGTGCTAGTGAGGGAACTACACCTATGTATAGTAAGCGCTCAGACGAGCATGAGTTTTTGTTTATGTTTATCTGTTTTCTGTACATGTATTGCCATCCGTTTTTGTTCTGCTGGTGCAATAAACACACGGAAGCAAGAAACAGTTTGTACCAGATATCTGCCTCTGTCTCATGCCTGAAGAACTTGTGATGTGATCCCAGAGCTGTGCCTGGAGCCTTAAATGGCTCTCTCTCTTGTCTGCCTCAAGCTCGGCCCGGAGTTTTCTATTATCTTCGAGCTGCTGGGTCATACTCTGTGCCCACAGTTTGCTCCTCTCCTGCTGCTGGGCAGTCATCTGCACCAACTGAGCGAGCAGCTCCTCCATGGCAAATTTTATTTTTTTTTAAAGCCGCAGTAACAGTCTCTTAATGCACTGCTTCACAATTAGGCCTCTGGCCCTTTAAATCTTGCACCACTTCGTGCCAACACTTCACCACTTCGGTTGTGCCAATTATGCCCGCGGCAACCTCCACCATATGTGAGCTTGCACAGTTCTGGGATCACATCACAAGTCCTTCAGGCATGAGACAGAGGCAGGTATCTGGTACAAACGGTTTCTTGCTTCTGTGTGTTTATTGCACCAGCAGAACAAAAACGGATGGCAATACATGTACAGCAAACAGATAAACATAAACAAAAACTCCTGCTCGTCGGAGCGCTTACTATACATAGGTGTAGTTCCCTCACTAGCACCTTGGGGTGACGGTGTAGCAGACACTGGCTTCCAGCAGTGTGAATGTCTCCAGCCCAGAAGGTAGACTGGAGATACAGCCCGCCCAGTCAGCTTACCTGCTGACCTTATATACCGCCGGGAAATCCCGGAGTGGAGCCATGGGGAGTAAGCACCCACCCTGCTCTATGCTTACTCCCAATGAAAGGCCGACCCAGGAATGGCTGGTAGCCATACTAACAGACAACTTAAATGTATGTCAACAGTCTGTACTGCCGACACCTATTTAACAATGGCCTTTCACTCCACCAAGGCTCCTTACCTTGGTGGCATGTATCTTGCTCTCTCCAGGCATACGCCCAGAACCTGGCTGGGATATACACTCCATTGCAGACCTTCCCAGCTGCGGATATATATATATATATATATATATATATATATATATATATATTACATTTGGTGTGGCTAGAGTATCTAAAATGTATAGCTCAGCTGGGAGACAGCATTTTTGTGGGACATATGTAGTTTTCATAGCACATGCCTATCAACTGTACTTCCGCACACTAGTCCCGTGAGGAGAAAGATCCAACATGGCGATATTATGCGATATAACAGTGATAGTAAGTAATTCAAACACTGGATTGTGACAGAGAGTTACTGCTTATCTCTAATACTACTGCACTCCATGTTCTTATTTTTTTTTGTTTCTCTCAGAACCCCTATAATGGGATATACTATAGATCTATATGTTACTATGATTCTTTGAATTTTCGAAATACAAACAAAAAAACAGAACATAATAAACAGATCTTGTCCTCAATGTCACTTAGAGGACCTTTTAAAGGGGTTTTCTCACCACTTCAGTTCGCGCACCTTCTGTCAGCTCACAGCATTTTCAGAGTCAAAACAGGGGGCGTGTTAACACAGCTTGGGGGCATCTTCAGGCTTCATCACACCCACAGACATAACGTGCTCACTCCCCTGGCAATGCTGGCTCAGTAAAGTGTATGTTCCTGAGCTTACTGATAGAGAGAAAGCAGCTGTTGGAGGAGACATTTACAGCTGCAGGGAAGCAAACGAGATCATAAATAGAACTTTTCTCCTGCACTCACAGGAGAGTAGATCTGCTGATAATTGTTATAAACACATGTAAGGCTGAGCAGTCTCACAAGCTCTGACAGCTCCTCTACTTGTCCTGTCTGCTTGTACACTTGGAGGGTACAGGATAGGGCTACACACTCTGCTGCCAGTCATTGTGTGCTCAAGACCAGCGGACAGCTAATCAGCTTGTGCGACTGCTTAGCCTTCCATGTGTTTGTTACTTATCAGCAGATCTACTCTCCTGTCGGCTCCTGTGAGTGCAGGAGAAACAGTTCTATTCGTGATCTTTTGTTTGCCTCCCTGCAGCTGTAAAGGACTCCAACAGCTGCTTTCTTTCTATCCGTAAGCTTAGGGAGGAGGAAGGGAGAGGAGAGCAGGGAGCCTACTCTAGAATGTGCACTCCTGAGATTACGACGAAAGGCAGAGACATAGAAGAGGCTGGAGAGTCGGCAATGGCAGTGAAGGGGGGCGGGACCCGACCAGGCAGAAAGAAAATGAACTATGAAGACAAAAGGAAGGGAACTGCTGCTAAGCTATAACATTTTGAAAATACAAACCGATTAGAAAGCTATTTTTACGGTTCCCTTTTTTTTTTTTTTTTAAATAGAATCTTTGTAATGAGAACACCCCTTCAAGGATATTCACACTATTGTGCTGAAATGATTTTGTTCCTTTGCTTCCTAAATGCAAACTTAAGCACCCTTATAAATAGACTTCATTCAAAATTCCTATTATTGTGTTATACTTGTAATGCTGAATCTTGAATTCTTGATTCGTCCTGTTTTCTTAGTTTCATTTTGAATTCAGGGACATGTGAGATTGAACAGTTCTATAGCTATAGTGAACTGAGGAGCTGATGCAGCCCATACATGAGGACATGTAGGAATAGGTAGGACACTGTTAATGGACATATATTGCAAAGTGACTTGTTTTCACAAGATCTTTAACATAAAAAGCAATTCTTGTAGTGAGACAACCCCTTTAAAATATATTACAGTACTTCTCCTTTTTTTGAGGGGCTCTCTGTTCTCCCTTTTCTCTGTGCTAGAGATTTGAGCAAGATAGTAGAGTAGGTCATATACAGCAGATCAGCATGTGGACAGGGCTGTAGCTAACTAGGAGAGCACACACAAAATGGTTTACAGAGGGCGAATCACTTGGGTTGTGCACAAGTGTAGAGAGAAAGCAGAGCACCCATAGCAAATGCTAGCCTTCCAATCACATAAACCTCACATGCAGCATGTATAACTAAGAGGTCACATCAAACATGAGAAAATCTAAAACTAAAAGCAAGCTGTAAACTGACTATAAAGGGGTCTAAAAAGGAATGAAAATTTCAGACTAAGCGCCACATGTATGAAACGGTTTTGGTCTAAAACTCACTTTTTTCCCCATAGGTTTCTATGGGAAAAAAAGTGAGCTTTAGACCAAAAATGTTTCATACATGTGGCCCTAAAATTTACTTTAATTTTAACTCCATGAAGCCAATAAGTATTTTTCCCATGATAAAGATGTCCTTAGTCTTTAAATTTCTACAACATGCATTATTGCATATGGTATAAAAGATAAGAAAAGGAATGATTTGACCAATATACAAAGAATGGAACAAATCTTTTAAGTCTAAAAATCAGGAAAATTCTAAAACAAAGAAAAAAAAATGATGTCTGAAAATAAATCACAGAGCTCTTAGCTCTATAAGTTTGAGAAATGTATTTACCTTACTGACCTTCATGAGATTACAAACACTTACGCTTCCACCTCAGTTTAGCCTGAAATACAGAAATGTGAATTGTTTAATCTCTTCCAGGATTATTATGGTTAAAGCAATAATCTTAGTGTTACTAGAACCCATATTACTCATTTCTTAACAGAGAATTATGTTAAGATGCCAAGACCTCTAAACTGAACTACTTTTCTATGACAGCATATGATATGAGAAAAAAAATCCAGGTAAATGATATGAATAGAAGAATGTGCACAACCCATAAAAAGTTAGGGATATTTGGCTTTTGGTTGAAATTTCATGATGAACATTTCTTAATTTTTTTTTTAAATTAACTAAATGAGACCATTTCTTAACTTCAGAATGGACATGTCCAGCTGTTCCATGTTTCAGTACTCTGTGCTCAACTTGCCGATCTCCAACAAGGACCTTAATGGCTAAATTCACAACAGGTGTTTGATCCCTGAATCGCGCAATAAATTTAGGTGATCAATTTGAATTGGGATTTAAAAAGTTCTCCTCATCCTGCTGTTCACATTCTGAGACCAAAACAACACCTTACAATTGATCAACAGTACGTCGCTTGATGCTCTCAGACGGAAGCAGCCACTGAGCTTAAAGTCACAGAGTGCCATCAGCAGGTTGCAACAGGGATGCAGAGAAATGAGAAATCACAGAAAGGCAAAGAAGTGGACATCCTTTGGTTCCATCACACACTGTTGACCGCTTCATTGTAAACAATGCCCTGCAGAACCGAATGATGAATGCTACACAGCTCCAGGCAAGTTAAGTTAAAGGAAAGACATGTCAAAATGTGAACAGCATGATGAGGAGGACTGTTTTACTACCAATTCAAATTGATCCCCTCAATTGGGCAATTCAGGGATAAAACACCTGTTGTGAATTTTGCCATTAAGATCTTTGTTAACAATGACTGTTCACTTCTATTACCAGGATGAACGGGACTGAACAGAAGTGTCCAGGAAGTAAGTATGAACCTTTCCTTCTATTTTTAATCATGTCTCGACAGACGAACAAGCTTTTACAACTCTCGGAACACCCCTTTAAGTGCGGGAAATGCTTTCCAGTGAGTCTCTGATGTCCTTTGGCTTGAGAGTGCCTTCTAACAATGTTTGGAGAAGGGACAAGTATTTGGGGACAGTGACATTTTTAATAGGGCTCCAGCGTTTACATGGGAACACCCATAATGCAGTTACAAAGCATAAATCAAAGGATGACCCTTGGATTTTTGCTACATTTACAGTTTATTGTGCCATGCATCTGCACAGGTATTAACCCCATTGTTAATTAGTAAAGAGACTCCACACATTTTTTGGGCAGAATTTGTGGAAGAATGTGAGATGTTATTTCCATGGTGTCACCAAAAATGTGATGCATATGATTAGGGTTGTGGAAACCCTATTCATATGCATGAGATGTACATGGTTGTTGGATCTGATGCAGATTTTGGAGTGGAATTAGTTTTGAAATCCATCTCAAATCTCACAAGCATGAACAAGGCTGTCACGGGTCACTCCCCGGCCCTTATCCACAGACACACTTGGGTACCTGTTGGCTGTGTGCTGTTTCTTTTTCCTGGCCCGCCGGCTTCCCGATTCTGTTCTGTCTATGTTGTTAGGGCCATCACAGACCACCTAGCTTTTCCAACCTATAGCTTGTTACCCTAACCTGCGTAAAGGAGTGTTCTAAGACTTTTAAAATCTCCTTACCACTTCTAAAATTAACCCATATTTACCTCTTCCATTATCACTGTTACCCCCTGGTCGCTCACAGATGACGTCACTTTCATTGATACCATGATGCTGCAGCCAATCACCGACCTCATTGCTCACATCCTAATGCTAGAGATTGTTTGCAGCATGATATGATTAATGGACATGGACATCAATGAGGGACTGAAGATGGTGACAATGGGGTTCTGGCAGCGTTGGAACAGTGTTGATGGGAGAGGTAAGTATGGATTAGTTTTTCCAATTTAGCACTGTGGCAGTTTGTTTTAGAAAATCCCTTTATAGAGCATCTCCTGCTCAGCTTGCTTCCAGTTTGTTGGTGTGCCTTGTAATATTTGAGTTATACTTAATATTCTGCTTCTCGGTTCTGACTCTTAGCTTGTTTCTGACCACTCCATTTGTCTGCTGCATGTTCTGACCTCCTGTGAAAGAACTCCACCTGCCCTGAACTTCTGCTTGTAACCCAACTACTCCTTCTGTCCACTCCTCCGGTTTCGTGCTTATACAAAATTAATTAAAACAAGATACTGATACATATTCTTTTCAGTCGTTTTCTATTGCAGTGTTTTCTAGACATGCTCTGTGATCTGAGAAGACGTCACTGTGCTGGGAGGAGGATCTGTGATTATCGCCTATTGTGAATGGTTGATCCTGTGTTATCTATACGCATTGGTGTCACTTGTCAGTGTAATCCTGCTTGTGCTGATAATGAGGAGACTGCTGAAAAGTTTTCTGTACAGAACAAGAACTTCCAGACTCTTATTAGTCCTAGTGCCAGACTGAAAACTACAGGATTTTTTTTAAAATATTGATAGTGATATGGGAGATGTGTTTAACATAAAACATGAGTTAGACAACAGGTCATTTTCTGATGATATATTCTCTTTAAACTCCTTGGTTTACTTTGTTTATATAGCACGAATTACACTCATCAGAGGGGTACAATGGAAAAGGATCACAATATAAGAAAAAGAAGGTGCACACTCTTCAAGGCCTGCCCTTGATCAGTGACCATTCAGTCTAACCAGACAGTGCTGAAATCTGCACTGTGGGAAGATAGTTTTTCTCAATGCCTGACCTTAAGAGACTGCCGTGGCCTGCCTTGTGATTGCTATGCTCCTGACTCCTATAATAGACTTGAATATGTATTGGGGCTACAATAATATAATGTCTTACATGTGGCAGAACAGCATAGGTGCTAGTGGAAAAGAGTATCACAACTCCTCAATACAGTACTTAATAATTCAACTGCACACTCAAGGAGATGTGTTTGTAGAAATAGAGAGTTTATATAATACGGTTTAGAGGTTACAAAAAACGGTTACAGAAGATCAAATATATACTTCAATACAATGCCTCAATAAACAAATGTTAATACTATGGTTTAAGGAATATGTGATCATACAGACGGAACGTTTCGGCTGTCGCCGCAGCCTTTGTCGACCGGGTCACTAATCTAGTGCCTCTTGGAACAGATTTGGAGGCTATGCGTATGTCCAGGGAAGGTGCCTGGAGAAACACTGTGGGAGTGCTGCGGTATGTGACTTATAGATACGTGGAGCAGAGAGCGAACGGGCATGAGCTGCGGCCTGAGAGGAGTGAAGTGCGGTCCTTACCTCTACGGCCGCAGTTCGGATATGGTCACATTTTCCTTAAAGGGGTGTCTCGCTACAAGAATTACTTTTTATGTTATAGATCTTGCAAAACCAAGTCACTTTGCAATATGTGTCCATTAACAGTGTCCTAGATATACCTCTTGCATGGGCTGCATCAGCTCCTCAGGTCGCTATAGCTACAGACCTGTTTACTCTCTCCTGATAGGCTGCCAGTGCTGGCTGCTATAGCTACAGACCTGGCTTCTACTGCAGGACAGTAGAAGCCAGTAAACATGCCCCTAAATTCAAAGTGAAACCAAGAAAACAGGACTGAGGTAAGATAAATCAGTGCAGTGAGACAACCTGTTTAAGCCATAGTATTAACATTTGTTTATTGAGGCATTGTATTGAAGTATATTTGATCCTCTGTAACCGGTGTTTGTAACCTCTAAACCGTATTATATAAACTCTCTATTTCTACAAACACATTTCCTTGAGTGTGCAGTGGAATTATTATGTATTGAAGCTGATTCAGTCATATAAAAATGCCCCTGTTATATCATGGTATTATAGTCTTATAAGGGTATGCTTACAATGTAATTTTACGCTTGTTTTGGCGTGGACTGAAATACGTGCCAAAATACAATTCAAACAATGTACAATGCAGCTCTCATTGAATCAAATGTAAAATATGTGCCATCATTCACACAAGCGTATTTGCGGCATGTATTTTGGGATGATATTACTGGTGTTTATTTAAGTGCCTTGTCAATACTTGAGATGCTTACGGCAGTAACATCCCATAGAAATAATGATGGAGGGTATTTTCGGCACGTAAACACCTCTAAATTCACTCCACACTTTGCACAAAATATACTTCAAAATCTGCATCTAATCAGGTGAATTTTGAAGCTCATTTTGACGCATAAATTTACACGTCAAAATTGCGTTGTATGAAGCTCCTCCAGCTGCAAAAGAGAAAAAAACACAAACAAAAAAAAATCATGTCCTCACAGCTAAAGTTTCTCTCAGCTTTTGGATCATCTTACCTGTCTGTTCTATACTACATTGATACATTAGTTTTGTGGTTCAGCACCTAAAGTATGGCATACAGGTACCTACAGATCAATGTTTGGTGTATGACATGATGCTTTACACTTAAGCATAGTTTCCATACTCATCAGATCACAATGTGGATGGACACTGTCTATCTTATCAATAGTGAGTAAAGTAGTTTCTGTATCAGTGCTGAGCACTCACATACCTCCAGTTCAGCGATGTCTTCATGCGGTTTTCCTGATAAATTGCACCAAAGCAAAGAGGACCACTTTTTCTCTAACTAGCAAAATGCCATAGAAGTGTCTGGTGCCTCAGCTCTCTAGCTCCAGCAAAACACCAAACAAAACAGAACTATCCAGGCTGTATGAATCCGCTGAAGCCCACAGAATGTAATGCAAAGTCTGCTGGGAGAGGTGCCGGGCCAGTGTCAATAAGCAATGGGTTATCATAGTGTCACATCAGAGGTGTTTAGCCCCATACCCTAGAGGAAGGGTTTATGACCCTGGGAAATTAGATCTCTTGGTGTTGTTTTATCAATATAGAGCAATATAACCCCTTAAAGAAGTTTTCAAAGAATTTTAGGCTAGGCGCACAAAGCAAAGGACAAAAAACTCGTGAAAAGCAAAACCTAAAAAAAGCTTTGAACCCGAGTATTTTGTCAGTTTTTTGTCCAAAGCAGCTGGGTTTCCGAAGAGTTTTTTGGGTGGTTTTTATTTTTTGGTGTGGTCTTTTGGTCAGTTTTTCAAGCAGTCTATGTTCCCCGTCAGATTTTCAGAGATGTCTAAATATTAAAAACCACAGGAAATCTGACGGAAAACCTGTGTTACGTAGACATCGCCATAGACTTCAGTAGAAAGTTTTCTGCCGGGCTCCGCCATATTTTGCAACATGTTCCTAAGGCTATGTCTCCACCGCACACATTTTCAGTTGTTTTTTCCGCGTTTTCCATTTTCTAAAATCGCTGAAAGAACGACTGAAAACAGATCCCATAGACTTTAATCTTAAAATATTCTGAAGTCTCCACAAAACATTTTTTCTTCTGCTCGTTTTTACCGCTGGATGTTTTTCGCCGTTTTTTGGACGGGTCTGTCGAAAAACTGCCCAGGTGTTTTAACAAGGTATATGAATTTTGCATACAAAAAACTGCCCAAAAACAATCCCAAAAAAGTGCCAAAAACACTAAAAACCACCCAAAAAACTCATCGGAAACAAAGCTTCTTTGGACCAAAAACTGATGTTCGAAGCAGTTTTTAGATTTTGGTTTTCAACAAGTTCTTTTTGTCCTATGCTGTGTAGACCTACCTAAAAACCTCCAGATTTGAAAACTTACCAGAAAAAAAAGACCTGTGTAGATTACAGGTCGTTTTTGTAATGAAGTTTATGTGAAAAGTTCTCCGTCAGATTTTCAGAGGTTTCTAAATACTAAAAACCACCAAAAATCTGATGTAAAACCTGTGCTGTGTAGACATAGCCTTATCATAGCCATAGCCTTATCACCACCGTTCCAGTGCTTGTTCCTTCACTGATGACGTCCTGTTCATGGATCACATGACGCTGCAGGCAATCGCTGATCTCTGTGTGGTCACATGCTGTACATGCAGGAATGTGAATGCTGAGGCCAGAGATTGGTTGAAGCAATTCCACCAAACAGCAACTCCAAATTTTTTCATATAACAGCAATTCCACCAAATTTGCATATTTTTTTTACATCTCCATAGTTGTGCACAATAAAACATTATTTTATGGAGAAGGGCAGCTCGTAAGATGTGATGTAACCTTAAAGAGGTGTTTCCTCAAAGGAATATTAATGTAACAGGTTAGCTCATAACTAACTAGGAGCCGACCTTGATACATGATGAGGAGGGCGGTGTTGTGGTCGTAACTCCCAAATAAATGGATAGGGAGGACCAACACAAGCACTGTCTTCCTCATTTAGTAACATGGTCAGCTCCTAGGTAGCTATGGGCCAACCTGTTTCATGGATGTTCCTTTTTGGCAGTTTCACACATTTCAGTTTTGCAAAAAGCACTATTAAAAAAGTATGCATTTTTATTAGTTTTTTTTTGGGGTATATACTGCAGATGTTAGCTGGAAGTCAGTAGGCAAATACAAAACATATTACAGATTTTTTTGGTTTTTTTATCCTATTTTATTGCAATTTTCAAATGTTTTAACAAATGTTTTTGTGTTTCTAGGTTACAGTCCATATCTCCATTCATAGAGAGCAGGGAGTGCTGTCACCATGGTCGGACAGAGCAAAGTCTTTATCTCTAACAAGATTAGATTGTTTACCTATGATAAGCAATTGTTTTCACTCTTTGGAGCTCTGTAGGTTTATTTACTACAGATTAAATATCCTGCACGTATGTCACTGTAATGCTCAGCTAGTTATAGAGAAGCTAATACAGTAATCACTGCTATAGAACCACCCACAGCCTGATGAGGCAGCGTGAATCTGAAGCTGCCTGTGACTCTGTGAAAGAGCATAGTGATAAGTTGTAGTTTGTTATTGGGACCATTTTCAAGTACATATCATTTATTGACTATATTTTTTTCATTCTTTTGGTGGGAAATGTAAAAGAAAAATGCAGATCCACCATAAATGTATATATATTTTCATGGTTATGTTTTTGGTTTTTTTTTAAAGGAAAAAGTGTTTATTTTAATCAGCAAATAGCAATGTCAGATCTGGGGGCCTTTGTTAGGGCCTGGTTGCCTTGATAGCCCATCTGTACCCTGCAAGCAATGGGGTTATGGATGTGACGATCAAACACCATAGATGCCACAGTTCCTACCGAACTTGGCATGTAAGACGTTAAACCACCAGGATCAAATTTATTGGGTATTAACATTCATTGTGCATTGGATTTTTATTCTTGTGATCTTTGTAAATCCTTATGTAGGCTTCAGATTGCTGTTTCTCTGACACTGACGTACACATTTCTAGATGTAACATCTCTTAAACATTGGGTTCTCTTCTCAGTCAATCATTTGTAAACTTCCCTGGTGAAAGGGTCTCTATGTCCAAAAACATTGCAAACATAATCCATCTAGTTAGGGTAAATATGGTGTAAACGTCCCTGACTGTTATTGACTGGGGAAATGGCTGGTGCATGCTCAACTTAATTAATATGCAATGCATTTCATATGACTGACAGTCCACACAATGCATGTGATGGTCTAAACCAGACAGATCCTAGGGGACATACACTTGTTTCCTTCCTGCTGTTCTTTTTCATCCATTCTTCTTTTTAGAATCGAACCACAGATGTCTTAAAACAGACTCTGGGAGATTATACGAGGGAGCGCATCCAAGAATTAGGTCCCATTGACATAATGTTTTGGACCTCTGTTGCAAGTCCTTTGTGATATTTTTTCACCATGACATATACTATAGTGTAGGGGTGCACAATATGTGTACTGGGGACCACAAGTGCTCTTCAGTGGTCTTCTGTGCGGACCCAGCCATCAGGACGCAATCATGCTTTGTCTCTGTCTTCAAACTTCAGAAAGTTATATTCATCTTTTGACAGCTGCATTCAAAAGATGGCACTGTTATGGTGGGCTCTGTATAGCTGACACTGTTATAGTGGGCACTGTATCGCTGGCAATGTAAAACCAGCACTGTTATGGTGGGCAGTATATGGCTGGCACTGTTATGGTGGGCACTATATGGCTGGCAATGTAAAACCAGCACTGTTATGGTGGTCAGTGTATGGGTGGCACTGTTAGGCTATGTTCACTTGGCGTAATTGCAGCGGGTACAGTACGGCCGCAATTACGCCGGGTGATTTGGGAGTCGCGCTGATCAGCACGTACTCCCGCGGCATGGAGGGGGTGGGGGGAGGGGCGGCAGCCCACGGCCTTATAGACATGCATTACTCATGGCGCATATTCGCTTCAAGTAATTGACACGTCACTTATCTCCCCATGCGTACAATACAATTGTATTGTACGAGCGGGGAGAGGAGGTGTAATCCATAGTTCTCTATGAGATCTATAGATTACTGTAATTTTGGTGCGCATCTCGCCCGTATTAGAGCACAAATACGACGTGAAATGCGCCGAAATTACTCCGTGTGAACATACCCTTATGGTGGCCAGTGTATGGCTGACACTGCTATGGTGGCCACTGTATGGTTGGCACTATAGGGCTGTATATGCTATGCTAATCACACTAAAGGTGCAATCCAATAAAAAGTGTTACTATATTATCTCTGGATTCCTTCTAAAACATTCAAGACTCCTGAGAGGAGATGAGTGGGAGAGGAGGCTTTATATGTGTGTTGTTCTCTCTAGTTATAGTTGTGAAACAAGCATTTCTGTAACCCTAAAACCACAAATAATAGACGTCTCATATCCTCTTTCTGGAGAACCGAGCAGGGGACCTCCCCTTTCTCCTAATTCTGATCGCCAACATTCCCTAATGTGGAACTAAAGCCTCTCAGCCATTTTGGGTATTTACAATTGAAGTGCTATAGCTGTCCTATGTGGGGAATACCCCTCTAAGATTTACTATGGTTCCTAGAAGAAGTGCAGTATGACAATGTGAGCCTTGGAGCAGAAAATGTTGCTCACCCCTACCAAAGTGGAATCATAGGAAACTATAAAGCAAACGTAGTCTCTTTTGAACTATGCTTGCTTTACACTCACCGGCCACTTTATTAGGTACACCTGTCCAACTGCTCGTTAACACTTAATTTCTAATCAGCCAATCACATGGCGGCCACTCAGTGCATTTAGGCATGTAGACTGTCAAGACAATTCCTGCAGTTCAAACGAGCTGTATGGGGAAAAGGTGATTTGAGTGCCTTTGAACGTGGCATGGTTGTTGTGCAAAGGGCTGGTCTGGTATTCAGAAACTGTGATTCCTGGGATTTTCAGACACCATCTTAGGGTTTCAGCGAATGGTCCGAAAAGAAAAAACATCCAGTGGCGGCAGTCCTGGGGGGAAATGCCTTGTTGATGCCGAGGTCAAGGAGATGGGGACTGTCGAGCTGATAAAGGCAACGTGATCAATAGCCACCCGTTACAACCAAGGTAGGAGAAGAGATTCTGAAGCACAGTAGGGAACTTTGAGCAGGGGCTACGCAGAGAAGACACAGGGTGCATCCTTCGCTAGAAAGAAACTGAGGCTCCAATTTGCCAGCATCGAAATTGACAGTAGAGATTGGAAAAACGTTGCTGGTCTGATGGTCTCGATTTCTGCTGGACATCGGATGGTGGGTCAGAATTGGTCAAAACATGAAAGCATGGTCCACCTGCCTGTATCAACGGTTCAGGCTGGTGGTGGTGGTGTCATGGTGTGGGAATATTTCTTGGCATCTTTGGGCCCTTGGTACCAATTGAGATCGTTGCAACACCTTGTGGAATTTTGCAGAAATTGAGGCAGTTCTGAAGCAAAGGGGGTCAACGTACTAGATGGTGTACCTAATAAAGTGGCCGGAGAGTGTATTTTACTTTGATATACACTTTGGGTGACATGTCCCATTAGGGCTGCTCCATTTTTTTGGGTGTATTTTGCTCCAAAAATGTTTTATCACTGTATTCTTTATATAAATGAACTGTCCTACACCAAAACTAGGCGCATTTTATGCCAAGCATGACACTTTTGAATGCGCCTAAAGTAGGTGCATCAAATATGCTATACAAGGCATACCACATGACAGATTTTGGCAGTTTTATTTATTCAGGCGCATTATACACTCATTTAATGCACCTTAAAACTAGATGTGCCTCTTTTCTGACATGTCGCCCTTTGTGTCAGACTACAGTCTACAATGCTTTTGTGCCTGACAAGAAAGTGTATACTAAATATACTGAATGGGGTGAAGTGAATGGGGCCTTCTACTTAAAGGGGTTTTGCCACAATCTCATTTCCTACCTCCTGCATCCAGCTATGTGTGCTCAGAAGAGGGCGTGTGTGATTTGTTTGAATTGCATATCATGTGACCCAGCAGGATGACATCACCAGGCATTTCCTATCTGTAGTCAAAGAAAGGTCTGTTTATGTGTAGAACTGTAAGTAGTTCAGAGGTAAAACTTTTTCCTCCTTGCACAAGGGTCCTCGGTTCAAATCCCTGCAGGAACCAAACCTGTGGATTTTATTTCTCTTTATCAATGCACAGACCTCATTGAGGTTTCTTTTTTTAATTTATTTTCACTGTTTGACTAATTACTAAGGAGTACAGGAGTAGAGTGACAGCACCCGGGGTTTGAACACTCACTAGCTGCCTGAGAGGAGAGGTGATGTATGAGCAGGAGTGAGGAGCTCTCAGCCCTGGTCGTATACCCTGGAGATGAGCTGTAAACAATGGATCACTAAAGGAGCAGCTAAATCAAAAATGGTGCAGAATATTTAATAATGATGAATGGTGAAAATGTTTATTATTTATTTTGCCTACTTCCCACGTCAATTTTACTTCATGGCAAAACCCCTTCAAAGAGAATGCAGAATATTACATGGATACAAGTTACTGAAAATATTACCAATGGTTTCAACAATTATGTTAATTGGGTTTTCCCATATCACACATATATCAATAGGATTTGCCATAAATGTGGGATAGGTGCGTCTCCCAGCTCCCATCCATGGGCTCTTAAAATCTCAGTTGAAAAGAGGTGGTCAGAACTTTCCATTAATTTCTATGGGAGTTCCGAGTACAGCCAAGTATGTCTATTCTCAATGGAGACTTTCAGGGGTCTGCCCTTGGGATAGGTGCATGTCCCAGAGGTGGAACTTGGACCTATCATACATTTATGTCATATCCTATCGATATATATGTGAGATGGGAAAACCCTTTAAAGTTATAATACATCACACATCTAATTTATGTATTTGGTTTATCAAGCGTTTCATAGAAAGTATAAAACATCTTTATCCATATTCACATCCACAGTTTAACACAAGGCAAACAATTTTCACAAAATTATCACTTAGCCACCAGATGTCGTCCATAGTAAATTCCTCGGATAAAAGTTCCTTCAGTGGCCAGGGGGTTGTCTGAAGCAGAGCTCAGATATTTTTTTTTTTAGATTTAAGCATACTGTAAGTGACTATTTGGAAGCATTAAAAGGCAGCAGTTTCTGGTAGATTGTTACTAATTCCAATAAGGCAAATAGGAAATTGTTTCTTGAGAAGTGAGCTGTTTCCCTTGGGCTATGTCTCCACTGCACACAAAAACAGTTTCTAAAAACGCTGAAAAAACGACTGATAAGAGGTTCCATAGATTTTAACAGTAAAAACGTTCAGTTCCATAGAACTTTTTTTTGCTGGATATTTTTTTTGAATCTATGGAAAAAAAACGACTGAGAAGGGCAGGAAATTTACTATTGAGTCTATTTAAAGCACTGGATGTTTTTTGGCACATTTTTGCAGAAATCCATAGCAATTATAATACTTTGCATTTCTGCAAAAAATGCATGTAAAAAGCGCTACAAAAACTTTTTTTTACAATGACTGGACAAAAAACTCAGTTTTATGAATGTTTTTAGGATTTGGTTTTCAATGAGTTTTTTGTCCAATGCCGTGTACACATAGCCTAGCACTCTGCCCTATCTGTAGGGGTGATGCATTTTGGCAGGTATAGCTTTATTCTCCTGATCCTCAGTAGAAGCTGGATGGCAGAAGTCTATAATAAACAGACATACATTCTTTCCATCCAATTAAAGCTATTATTAATCAAAAGTGTATTATTTTATCTGACCTTTTTATTGGCCTCTTATTATCAAATTATACCTCAAAGTGGTTACCAAAAGTGATTCTGCCTTCCTTCTTCCAATTAGTCTGAGACTTTATCCTACATTCAATATTGTGTTATATAAGTATGTGATCCATTTGTATCCTAAATTTAAAGTGGTCATCCATCCACGCTTCCTTGTAGCGCTGTTACAAGTTATTTGTCAGGTTAGGCTTACCAAAAGGCAAACCAGAGATGTGGATCCTCTGGACCACCGCAAGCGATGGTGTAAGCCCCGCCCGGGAGCGGTGTCTAAGTAGGTCCGGTTTGCGGCGGATTGCTATCAGGTCGCTACCCCTGACATGACTTGCTTGCGGTGGCGGCCGAGGTGTGGCGCGGTACAGAATCGTGGAGCAGACTTGTAGTCGGGGACAGGCAGGAAGGTCGGGACAGGCGGCAAAGGTTCGTGGTCGAGGGGCGGAGGCAGAAGGTACGGTACACGGAACAACACTAGATACTTGAGGAACGCTTCCTCTCTAGGCACAGGGTACTATCGATTCGGAAAGTATCAAGAGGAAGAGGTAGGACTTAAATAGGATCAGCGCCCGGTGAAAACTAATCACCGGCGCGCTGTCTCTTTAAATTGAGATGCAGTACCGCGCACGGAGCACAGCAGGAGCGCGGTGAGGTAAGGGGACAGAGCTACGAGTGCGCCCGCAGCTCGAGGACCGGGGCGTGCTGGGATGTATGTGTGCACCCATGACATTATTGAATGTTATCCCATTCATTTGCATGGGATAACACCCAATACCTTGCAAAACCATTTTGAAAAGTGTGGCGCTTGCTGCAGCATGATAATGGGTGTCAGACAGGTAGGTTGCATTCCAGTTTTCCTTCTTGTGGTTGTCAAGAAGTTAAATTGTAGGTTTATTATTTACGAATAAGCTTAACAGATTTAGTGATCCTCTGTAATATATAGACAGCATAAACTTATTCCAAGCAGTCTAAGGATGCACCAAATTTATCATAGTGGCTCATGGTGTATGATCACAAGACACTATTGCCTAACATTTTACCACTTATTGGTTGGCCTAATTTATGTCAATAAATTGCACCAAAGTTTTGGCACTTTTTATGTGTAGGGTTGTATGAGAGCCATGACCCCTTGTCCATAAAGGTGCAAAAAGTGTCTGAAATACATAAATGTGGTGCAAGGCTTATATGCCAGGCTTTTGGTAGAACCTGAGCCCAACTTGTGGTGCATTTGGGACAGTAAATCTGTCTTAATATGATACTGAAAAGATCCAAGTGCTGATCTTTTCTTAAGCATACTAATATTTAGTCCAAATTTGTATAGTTTTCACTTACTTAAGGGGTATTCCCATCACATTAATTAGCTTTAGACATATAGGCAAAGGAAAATAGATATTATTACCAAATGCATTGCTCTTCTGATTTTGCTACATTTCAGAGTTAGAGCAGTTCTTATCTCTGCTTGTTTACAGAAGGTTTTCTAGGTTACCGAACACCTCTCTCTACTCTAGCAATAGCTGGATGGTGACATCACTCTCTGCTGGGTATTATTAGCAGCATAGGAACTTGCCTATCTTTCTTACTGACAAACTTTAACCCTTTATTGCTCTGTAAACTTATGCCCTGCTGGCAAAATTCCACCATCACGGAAAGAAGGAATTGGGACGCAGCTCAGCTGATGGCTGCCCCCCAGCTGAGAACGCAGTTTCCTATTGCAACTATATTTTTATAACCTGATCAATCGGTTCAGATTTCAGAGCTGTCCATCAGTTCATTAGGGCAATTTGTTGTCCCTGACTGGATGATTAGGTGATGAGGGCGAAGGTACAAGAATACCTAATTCTACATGTCCCTTAATTGACCCATTATGATCTGATTTGAAGGGTTGATAGGGTTTGTTGGACATTTAAGGATCTGGTCTTCCTTTGAAGTAAATAAAGCTTGTGCTCTATGTTAAATGTCACACTTGGAGATAACCTGTTACCTCCAATAAATGAGTTATTGGTTTATCACTTAAATAGGCTTGAATAAACCAGCTTGTAGACATGAAATACACATAATGGATCTATAGTGATGAGGGTATACATAAACAATCCGTAGTCACTGGGATATACTGTATATAACACACTTTCCTATTACACCATATACATAACACACATTTCTATGACACTTTTTATAGGACTGTAGGTGTGTTGCCATTGTGGTATACATGGCCCCAAAAAACACCTAAACCGTATTGGGAGTTTTCCCTTGTTCAGTGCAATAGAGGCCTTCACCCCCATCCTCGGTAATTACTGTTCAGTGACCCCATCCTGCCCAGGTAAGGTGGAGATTTTGTCATAAATGCATGGCTTGGCTCTCTAGCATAGACTCCTGTGGAGAGGGCCACAGAAATGCTCTATCATTTCTCCTATATGCTGCAAAGGGTTGGGAAGGGGCCTCCATTACGTTTTTTTTTTTTAGCCCAAGGGCCTCTGCCAACCTCTTAGGTTTAAACAAGAGAAAAAACATTTGCATTATTATATTACAGGATTTATTTTATGGATCACAATAAAATCTTATGAACATAAAAAGACAGCCCCTTGACCAATACCTATATGTACATAATGTAGTATATATATTGAGATCAGTAATTACAACATACTACTTCATTCATAGAGATATTGCTCAGGATTCATACAGATAGATTTTTCTGCTACTAAAACAAGTTATCCAGAAGCTGGCAGGGCAGCCCATGGGGACCATGAAAACTGTGTGCTTAGTGTTGCAAAGGCTGAGTTGAACGGACAGGATGTCTGAGAGCGCGGGGGACACAGGCCACGCTCCCAGACCTTATAATTAAAACTTTCCTGTCGTAGAGCTCATGTTGTTGGTGGAAACAGACCCAATTAGGGGCCGCTGAAATAAGAGAAATGCCAGTGTCCTGCCTTTTGAGAATAGAACTAATGAGTGATGCTCCGCCATACTGACCCATATTAACTGCTTCAAAACACAGGGAACGCTAAAGCTTCACCAAATATTACCAATATTTGTGCAGCCTCGGAAGATATGTATCCAATATGATGTAAGCCTGAACAATACAGTATTTTGCATTAAGAAGCATCCTGTTACCATGGTTGTAAACAGAGCAGTTACAAAAGACCAGTGTCGGACTGGGTGCCTGGGGCCCACCACTGGAGTTGTTTCTTGTGGCCCACCAATGAAGTTGATTCTTGGTGTCCAACAGTTTAGTTGATTCTTGGTGTCCAACAGTTTAGTTGATTCCTGGTGTCCAACAGTTTAGTTGAGTCTTGGGCCCCACCAGTGGAGTTGATACTTGGAGCCCACTCTACAGCTACTGTCCATTATTCTTGCATGCTGCCCTTCCTTCTCTGCCCTTTTCCCTCAAAAGTAGCCGCAGGTCTACAATGCCCAAGGACCCACTATACCCAGGAGCCCACCATGGGTTTCCCCTGTTTCCCTGTGGACCAGGCCAAGCCCGCAAAAGACCAAATATATAGCTTAAAGCTGTTGGACCACAATGCAACATCTATACATGGATATACCATCTAGTAGGGATAAACGTTGCATAGAAGTTATGTCGTACTGTATAGGATCTAGGTACAATATAACTTATAACTGGTCTGTCTCATCTTAGCTGTGCATACAATTGCAGTTACATTTTAATTTGAAGGAAACCTTTTAAAACATAGAGCAACGAAACCCCACAAATGGTGATGGACAGCCTATTCTTCAGTGTTGCAATATCAGAAAACCTAAACAAAAATAAATAAATTCACTTTTAGGGCTTGTCCCCACGACAGGTTTTTCAGTCGTTTTTACAGACGGTTTTTGGATTTGAAAGCTGTCAGTAAACAGCCATCCTGATAGACTTTAATAGGAAATCCGTTTAACAGTCCCCACTCGGCGGATTTTCTGCCGGACGGTTCGTTACAACGCTGGCGTTCCGAAAAACGTAAAACATGTTCATTCCTCCACCCGGTTTTCGGGCAAAACATGAACATGTCAGGGATTGAGGGGGGCCGAGCGAATCCACAAACCGCAGGCAGAACTGTCTCCCAAAACCACAGAAACAATGTCAAAATACCGTCTGGATTCTTTAATCAGAATCCGGCCAGTATTTGCATACTACTGTGTGGACGCAGCCCTACAACTGGCACAACCAAGAGCCATATCTGAAAGCAAAGCAAGAAAGTGCAAACCACAAGTGCTGTAGTGACAATGTTAGGCTTCAATACAGTCCAGCAGAGGGCGCTATGAATCAACGTGCCATGAGATCCAGCTCAAGCATATTGAGGAAAGCTACAGGTTAGTTACATAGTTTGAATAGCTAAAACAATGAGGTCCATCTATTATTACTACATTACTGTAGCCGAGTCACATTATTATGACCAGCAGCTACTATCCAGAATAACAGCACATGTATAGCACAAACAGCAGCTAGATAGGCCAGGAGTGATTGAATAAGGTGCTGGTAGGTAGTCACAGGTATCGGGAGCCATGCTGACTGCATGCCACAGCTGCTGGAGGAGGGAGGATCCAGAGAGCAAACACGACGATCAATGTGGTCACACAGATGCTCCATTGGGTTCAAGTCTGAGACAGGGTGGTACTTGGAAATCTTGGTCATGTGACATATCACATTGTCTTGCTGGAAGATCCCATTCGCCCCAAGGAAGACAATCAGCATGTATGGGTGTATGTGATTTGGATTCAAACCAAAATTGCCTGAGAGTGACTTCCACAAGGATGATTTGGCCCAGAGAATGCCATGAAAACATTCCTCAGATCACAATTCTGCCACCACCAGCTTGTGTTCTTCCAGCAATGGTTGCATAGTGTTTGTACTTGAATATTTCTCTCCTGACATGCCAAGTCCATCCATTTAATGAAGCAAAAAATGTGACTCATTGGAGAAGGCAACCCTGTGCCAATCAGCAAAGGTGCAATTCTGATACTGCTGTGAAAATGAAAGCCTTTTCTGCCAATGCACTGTCGTTAGCAGAGGTGCAGTGATTATCCATCTGCTTTGAAGCAATAGGGTTTGCTGAACTGTTATTCTAGACACACATCTGGTAGCCCCTGGTTAATTTTGGCGGGGAGTTGCTGTAGCGGTGTTGGTCTGTCCTCACACACCTTTGCAGCGGATATCAACCTCCATAGTGCTCCATAGTCTCCACAATGTTCATTCGCAGTGGTGCTATGTGTCGTCTAATGATACACTTTAACCACAGCACATGTAAACAGTCCACAAACTGCGTAGTTTCAGAGGTACTGCCACCCTTGACCTGGAAGCCAATAATCTCCCTTTACCAATGAAAGCAATGAGGAATAAGTCTGCAGACAGCCTATCACACACCTTATATACCCACGAAGCCAGCTCACTGCACGTGGCTTTCTTTATGAGCTACGTGCTGCCGAAGTCAAAAGTAGGAAGTGGTCATAGTAATGTGATCATAAATTAAATGGGGTTTATTTCATATATTATATGATACAATGATGCTCCATAAGCAAAACTGGAATATGATGCTTTTATTTGTTGCACTTGAAAGATTTAGTACATTTTAATGCTTATATTAAGACACCAAAAGTGACATTCAGTATGAGGAGCACTGCAGAAAACAACTTGAGTTAGTGGAATAGATTAATCAATCCTGTCTTATACTTAGACAGTGTAAAGTTAGACTACACAGTCTTAAAATGCGCCACATTTATCATAGGGTTGATGAATGTTGCGCATGTTAGAACTGTCTCATCTATCTTTACACTGTCTAAGTATTAGGATTGATAAATCTGTTCCACTAACTCAAGTTGTTTTCAGCAGTGCTCCTCATACTGAATGTCACTAATTGGGCTACTTTCTAACACTAATTGGGCCAAAATGTTGGCATTTATCTGCCGCACCTCATCCTACCTTAAGCCATATCCTTTTATGTAAAATCACTTTTATTGAGGCCACTCCCTTTTTCTCAGCCGAGGCGCAGAAGTGTCTAGAAACTGTCTAAAACCCATAATAAATGTGGTGTTAAGCATGTATGTCTGTATTTTTGCCACAGCTGCCATAATTAATGTGCCCAAATGTGTTTTTAAAATAAGACTCTCTTTAGATTGTTTTTGTACTCCTTGTGATCTCTACAGAGCAAAGTCGACTGAGGTCTTGTTCACACCTGTGTTATTATCTCTTTTTTCTATTCCACCATAGGAACAAAAAAAAACATACAAATCATTAGTGTCGGACCTGTTTCTGATGGACACCAATGATGCCCGATGGACCCCATTGACTATAATGGTGTCCATCATTCTATCATACAAAACAGCGATGCAGGTGTGAACTAAACGCAGATGTGGACCAGGCCTAACATTGAGCCCTGAGGAAGCAGTGGTGAAACGTACGTCGGGGTGCTGGTGCTGGCAGGTGTTTAGCTTGACCTCATGGGTAAATGACTTTTTTCATTATCGGTATTATCGGTATTATCTCTGCTATACTACTTGGATACTATTCACTTATGTATATATATGGATATAGGGAGATATCGAATAGAAATGTTTACTAGATATTGTTACTGATAGCTACATCTGTCTGTTTTCCTGCTTTTGTTAGTTTGTCGTCCATATTTGTATTAATAATTTTTTCTTGTTTATATAATTTTGCATATGTTTGTCTTTTGATGTTTATAATGAATAAAAATTATATGTTTTATCTTATTTTGGGTATTAAGTCCTTTTTTTTTCTGTGGTATAATCTAACATTGGGACAAGTTTACTAATGTTTTTGCACCTAGAACTTGTTGTAAAATGTGCAACCATTTGGTTTATTTAGCACATATAATTCTTATTTGCTCCACATATAGGTGTTCTGCACATGTTTGTTTTTTTTTGTTGTTTTTTTTTAAATGCAACAAAATCCACCAAAATGTTGGCATAAAATTCTAATGCAAAGTAAGGCAACCGATAGCTGGTATAAAACAAAGAAAAAAAGTGATAAGTCTAAAGATGTCTAAAGATGCATCAAATTTATCATACAGCATGAGCCACTGTGAATACTCTGGGGCATCCTTAGACTGCCTGCTCTAAATTTCCGCTGTCTAAGTATTACACAGGATTAGTAAATCGGTCCCATTCCGTTTCAATGTGCTATGTGCACGGTCAGCTTCCACCCACACTAAAATTACTTTACACATTGCAGGCGCTAGGTCATCGTGGCATGCATACCCATTAATCATTGGGCAGTGTTGCTCCCTATATATGTAGCATAATCAGTCATGTTTAGTTCATACACGAGAACACTCTGCAGCATTGAACACGGTGGACTATGAAGCTGGTCCATGGTTCTATAGGCACTTTACTAGTGTGTGGGGCCTCTGTTGGGTCCTACTTTCTCCCATCCATAAAACTAAATGGGATATAGCCAAGGCCACCATCAATAATTCCAGAGTCCCAAACAGGTGAAGTATATGGGTCCACTACCCATTACTAGTTCCCTTGACTGGGACAAGGTAGTCTGATGAAATAGGCAAATAAGGCATTTAGCGCCCCCACCTCCCTATGGAAAATTCAGCCCACTCCTTACCTATGACAATGTAATATATATTCACAGACCGCCAAATGTATGTAGGGTATACAAGCTTTGCATACTCACATAGTTAATGAAGACATGCTCAGTAGATAGTACTTGTGGCATGGTGTAGAAGGTAGGTGTATGTACTGATGGATAAATAGTTAGGTGTCTTAGTAAATACATTGACCCTCTGTTATTTTCTGTATGATATTGTGATATTTATGTACCCGTGTATAATCTAACTATACAGGTGACCTGTCCTAGTCTGTTTGGAGTGTATATGTACTTGTGGTATCTATTTTTGTCTCCCCATATTGGTACAATTTTTTTTTTTTTCTAGATTGATGTTTTGGTCTATAGATCACCATTGTGGTATAGGTGGTATATTTTTTTTTACATTAGTGGTCTCAGAATTGAGACCTTTTTGCAGACCATGCAATATGTCTACAACTAATACCCCCCACTTTTCGGTACTTTCTCATTGGCATATAATGGGGCACATTTATCTAACTCTTAGACGGTGTAAAGTTAGACTAGATAGTCTTACAATGCGCCACATTTATCACGGTGCTGATAAATCTGGCGCAGGTTAGAACTGTCTAGTCTAAGTTTGCACCATCTTTAAGTTGGCTTACTTTTACGCCACAAAATGCTGGCGCAATTTTGTCGAATTTGGGCCATGCCCATTTTCCACAAATCCACGCCCCTTTGCCAAGACCACTCCCCCTTTGTTGGACGAGGTGCGGAAGCATCTGAAACTGTCTAAAACACATAGTAAATGTGGCGAAAAGCTTGCAAGACGTTATTTTTGGTGCAAATTGTGCCAGAATTCTTGCGCAACTGCCTTGATAAATGTGCCCCAATGTGTTTCTTCTCCTATTTTTTACCTTGCAGGAATAATATAGGTTGTTGATAGGTTCGTGTTTCAGTGTGGGGTTGCCCCTTTTGGGGCACAAGCCCCACTTCAGGCAGTTTTTACTTTTTAGGGCATATTAGGGTGAGTACCATTATTATGTCTTAATTATTTAATTAAATGTTATGTTTTATTTTTGGTTATAGGACATAACCTCTTTTTCTATGAATTTATTTTTTAGGGAATCTCTAGATTTTACACCAGTTTCTCTGTCTGGTTAATCATTCATGCTCTACCCTTAACAATGGTTTTATGAAAATAATAAAGGCAAAAATTCTAGAATTTCTTCAGCCAGTACTAATGATTGCAGGTGACCTTTGTCTTGTGTTAAATCTATCGTCATTTTTTAATAATTCAAACAAGATGCTGATACATATTCTTTTCTCCTTAGCTGTTTTTATTTTCTGACTGTAGATTTTTTAATGCTGTTGTCCGTATATGATTTTGCGAGCAGCCATCTTGCACGACGTGCTTTTAACAGCATTTAGAGAGATGCTTTACAGCAGATACATGGGCATAGGGGTCTGTGAACAGGAGGGGACCATTTGACTTCTATAGGATGATTTTCTAGGCATGCTCTGTCAGGGAGGGAGCGAGGGGGAGCTGTGACTATCTCCTTTTGTGAGTGACATTGGTGTCACCTTTCAGTGTAATCCTGCCTGTGCTGATAATGAGGAGATTGCTGAAAAGTTTTCTCTACAGAACAGGACGTTTCAGACTATTATTAGGCCTAGTGGCCAAAGTGAAACATGGAAGGATTTCCGTATTTTTTTTGTAAATATTGATAGTGATATAGGAAATAAAAAAAAAAAACAAACCTCATTTTCTGCAGACACATTCCCTTTAATACTATGGCTTACAAGGTTATGTCATTTCACTGACAACTTTGCAAATTGCCAAGCTGTTAAGATATTACTGAAAAGTTGCTGCCCATCCAACACTGTAATTAATGATTGTATTTCCTTCATACAAAGGTCCCTAAACCCATACAAGGGTCACCCCAAAAAACAAATTAATACAGTATTTTAAAAACCAAAAAACTCTAGGGAAAAATATTCATTGTTTCCCGAAAATCAAAAATTTCAAACAACATTTTTAAACAAAATTAAAGGGAATTTAATGGAATTAAGCAGAAAACTAATACAAGAAAAAAGAAGTCCTTACTTTAAAACAGTCAGGGTTTGTTTGAGGCTAAAAATCATTTTTCGATTTTGGGGGACAAAAGCTTTTTGGGGTCATGAACTTTATACCCCAAATGAATCAGAAAAAAAAAAAGGGGGGGCCCCTCCCCTTTGGTGCCCGCCATGGGGGCACTTTTTACAGAGCAGTACGGCAGGGCCGGGGGGGGAATGCATACCAAAAGGTGGGGATCGTTGGGCACCACTTCTGCCCTAAAGGGGGGGGGTTGGGGCGCTGCGCGCAAAGAAATTAGGGGCTGCTGGACCCCGGGTGCTCTGACAGCACTTTGGGACAAATAGGATTGATGTTAAAGGGCGGGGCGCGGGCAATTCAGGGCCGGCTGCCCGGGGGCCGGGGGGGTCTGACAGACACTGTGGGGAAACAGTGAAGAAAGGTTTAACCTGGCTGCCTGCAGCACAGCGCCCCAGTTTCCCAGTGACGGGAGGTGTTTGCTGTTTTGGGTCCCCCCACTGTCCCCCCCTTTCCCTTCTGCAAATGGGGAACCGCCCAATGCCCCCCCCCTTCTCTGTTTTCCGGCCCCCAACGCCCCCCCCTTCTCTGCGGCGCGGCCCCCGTTTTCGGCGGAGCATTTAAACCACAAAAAGCCCCGCCACGAAAGTACTTTCCCTCCATCGGGGAAACCGGGTTTCCTGCAAGGGTTGTTTGGGGCAAAAAGTAGGAGCTGGGTTCGGGTAGTCAGGGACTAATACCGCGGCTTTGCTGCAAACAGAGGTAAACCTTTGTTTAAAAGGGGGGCAGTAGTACAGTGGGGAGTAAAAAAAAGCTATTTACACTTCCCCTTTGCTGTGGGTTAGTCCCAGGGGAGGGGCCCAGGGGGACATGTTGTATGTGGAGTGGGCGAATTCTCTCCTCTCCCTCTCCCTCTCCTCCCCCCCCATTCATATTTGGGCTCCTGCCCCATTCTATTTTGTCTCCTGCCCCATTAAATACTTGTCTCCTGCAGCCGCCCCGGGGTCCCGGGCCCATCCATCCTACACCGGGGCCGGCCCCGCAAAACCCACCCCCGCTCACGGGGCGTTTTTCGTTTCCCGCTTTGGGAAAGCAAAGCGCAGCTGATATTTTACCCGGAGTGGGAGCCCCTTTTTGGCCCGGGTTTGCCAAAAGCGGACCCTTTAAATCTCCTATGGGCTTTCATTTGGGCTTTAAACCCCGCAATAAGAATTGACATTCAATTCTTAAAGCGGATCCCGAAAAGCGCAGTGCAGGGGGGGAACAGCGGGGCGTTTTTGGGGCCTTTTGAACTAAATTTTTAAATCACACTTTAAAAGGGCCCAAAAAAAAACGCCCTTTGTGAACAAAGCCCTTACAAAATTTTTAAAATCTCAACTACCCGAAAGCGGGGGTGGGAGGGAAATTTGCAGGAGGGGGGGGGGGCCGCCGTTTTCCCTCTTTCCCGGGGGGGCACCAAAAAGGCTTGCCCGGGCCCCTGGTAAGGACATGTAGGACTGAAACTGTACTGAGGCGCAAATTAGGCCCCCCAAAAATAAATTTGAAATGCACTCAGGGAATCATGTAAGAGCAGTACAGGACTTTGAAAGAAACCCCCCTTTGTACGGTAGGGGGGGTATTTAAAGACCCCCCAATCACTGTATGCACTTCAGTAACACAGGAAAAAGAGTATAAAAGACTTTTTAAGTTTTGCACGGTACTTTTGGGAAAGGTGTTTCCCTAAACCTCCAATCACTGCTTTGCACTGCATTTAATTTGATGTAAAAACAGTACGGGATAGGGATAAAAAGCATTGTACTGTAAAAAGAGGCGCTACAAAGCCCACCAATCATTTCCTTGCACCTAACAAAATACATGTAAGAAACATTACAGGCGGGGGCCCTCCATACAGGGGGTAAAAAAGGGGTACTCCCGAAATGGGGCCCGGTGAAAAAGGGGGGCCCCGGCGGAAAAGGGGGCCCCCCTTTATTCCTCACGGCAGAGCGGGGCCCGGCCGGGTGAAAGCCCCCAAAAACCAGGCCCCCCGCCGGGCCCCCACAGGGGTTGGGCCCCGGGGCTTCTGCGGGCCCCGGAGGAGTCCCGTCGCCCCCCGGGGCCCCCCGGGCCGCGCACCCGGCCCCTCTAAACCCGCCCGGGCCCCGCGTCCCGGGAAGCCTCAGAGGGGACCCCGGGAGTTGGGGACTTATGCCCCCACCCCCGGGGGCCCTGCCCCCGGGGTTTTCCCAGCGGAGCACGGGCCCCAAACTAGCGCTGCGCCCCCGTGATTCCCTGGCAGGCTGAAGGCGTTAGGCGGGACCCCCCCCAGGGAGGGGCCCGGAGCGGGAGCGAGGTCAGGTAAGTGATGATTTGGGTTTTTTTTTTTTATATTTAAAGGGGGCCCGGGTGCGGGCCTATAAAAAAAGGGGGGGGCCCCCTGATTTGGCTCCTAAAACCCAAAAGGGGACCCTGACTGCTGCCTAAAATCAAAGGGGGGGCCCCTGGGTGCCTTTTACAAAAGGGGGGCCCGGGCTGCTCCCTACAACTAAAGGGGGCCCGGGGCGGGCTGCCTACATCAAAAGGGGGGCCCTAAATGCTGCCTATATCTAAAGGGGGCCCTCCCTGTTTGCCTAAAAACTAAAGGGGGCCCCCCGACGCTCCTATTCTAAAGGGGGGCCCTGCTGCTCCCCTTCAACAAAAAGGGGGCCCTTTGACGGGCGCCTACAACAAAAGGGGGCCCGACTGCTCCCTTTAAATCAAAAAGGGGGCTCTGGCTGCTGCCTAAATCAAAAGGGGGGCCCTGGCTGCTGCTAAAACCCAAAAGGGGGGCCCCGGGCGTTTCCCTACATCAAAAAGGGGCCCCCCCTGACTGTTTCCTAATCAAAAGGGGGGCCCCCTGCTGTTTGCCTACAACTAAAGGGGGCCCGACTGCTCCCTATTTTCAAAAGGGGGGGCCCTGCTGCTGCCTACAACTAAAGGGGCCCTAAACTGGGGCCTAAAAACAAAGGGGGCCCTGGCTGCTGCCATATCTAAAGGGGGCCCGGGGCTGCTCCCCTATTCAAAAGGGGGGCCCGGGCTGCTGCCTATTTTAAAAGGGGGGGCCTGGCTGCTGCCTATATCTAAAGGGGGGCCCTGGCGGGCCCTAACTAAAGGGGGCCCCCCCGCTGCTCCCTTTTATCTAAAGGGGGGCCCTGCTGTTTTCCCAAACAGAAAAAGGGGGGGCCCTGACTGTTTGGCCCAAAAACAAAGGGGGGGCCCTGACGTTTCCCTTTTATCTAAAGGGTCCCTTGGCTGCGGGGCCTATACCCAAAAGGGGGGGCCCTGGTGCTGCCTAAAAATAAAGGGGGCCCCCTGGTTTGTGCCTACTTCTAAAGGGGGCCCTTTGACTGCTGCTACTTCAAAAAGGGGGCCCTGACTGCTGCCTATATTTTAAAGGGGGGCCCGGGCTCCCCTGCCTCATCAAAAAGGGGGCCCTGAATGCGGGCCTAAAATTTTAAAGGGGGCCCTTTGGACGTTTTGGGGCCTATACAAAGGGGGGGGCCCCTGATGCTCCCTAAAAAAAAAGGGGGGGCCCGACTGTTGCCTATATCAAAAGGGGGGGCCCTTTACTCCCTGCCTATATTTTAAAGGGGGCCCCGGGCTGCTGCCTATATCTAAAGGGGGGGGCCCGGGCTCTGCCTATATCAAAAAGGGGGGCCCTGCTCAGGCCTCACAAAGGGGGGGCCCGGGGCTCGGCCTACAACAAAAGGGGGGCCCGGGCTGCTGCCTTATCAAAAGGGGGGCCCCCTGGCTGCTCCCTTTAAAAATTTAAAGGGGGGCCCCTCCCTGCTGCCTAAATCAAAAGGGGGGCCCTTGCTGCCTACAACAAAGGGGGGCCCCTGACTGTTGCCTACAACAAAAGGGGGCCCCCGGGCTCCCTCCCTATACCCAAAAGGGGGCCCCCTGGCTGCCCCCCTATATCTAAAGGGGGCCCGGGCCTCCTCCCTATATTTAAAGGGGGCCCGGGCCCTGCTGCCTAAACAAAAAGGGGGCCCTTTGGCTGCTGCCTACATCAAAAGGGGGGCCCCCGGGGACTGTGCCTTATCAAAAGGGGGGCCCGGGCTGCTCCCTTCAACAAAGGGGGGCCCTGATGCTCCCTATATCAAAAAGGGGGGGGCCCTGCTGTTTCCACAACTAAAAAGGGGGCCCTGACTGCGCCTAAAAACAAAAAGGGGCCCTGATTGCTCCTACAACTAAAGGGGGCCCTGGGCTGCTGCCTATAAAAAAAAAGGGGGGCCCCGGGTTTGCTGCTACAACAAAAGGGGGGGCCCTGGCGCTTCCCTTTATATCAAAAGGGGGCCCTGCTGTTTGCCAAAAAAACAAAAAGGGGGCCCCCTGACTGCTGCCTACAACAAAGGGGGGCCCTGACTGCTGCCTATATCTAAAAGGGGGCCCTGGCTGCTGCCTATATCAAAAGGGGGGCCCTGGCTGCGCCTAAAACCCAAAAGGGGGGCCCCCTGGCTGCTGCCTACATCAAAAGGGGGGGCCCGGGACGGGGTTCCCAAATATAAAGGGGGGGCCCTTTCCCCTCCCTCCCCTACAACTAAAGGGGCCCGACTGCTGCCTAAAATTTTTAAAGGGGGCCCCTGCTGCTCCCTAAAACTAAAAGGGGGCCCTGTTGCTCCCTTTACAACAAAAGGGGGGCCCGGTTTGCTGCCTATATCTAAAGGGGCTCGGGCGCTGCCTATATCAAAAGGGGGGGCCCTGGTTTGCTCCTACAACAAAAGGGGGGCCCCGGCTGCTCCCTACAACAAAAAAGGGGGGCCCGGGCTTTTCCTATATCAAAGGGGGCCCTGACTCTCCCTTTAAAATCTAAAGGGCCCTGACTGCTGCCTTATCTAAAGGGGGCCCTGACTCCCCGCCAATATCTAAAGGGGGCCCTGGCTGCTGCCTTTTATCAAAAAGGGGGGCCCTGACTGCTGCCTATATCAAAAAGGGGGGGCCCGGGCTGTGCCTATATCAAAAGGGGGGGCCCTGGTTTCTGCTACAATTTAAAGGGGGGGCCCGGGAATCGGGCCCTACAACAAAAGGGGCCCCTTTGGCTGCTCCCTACAACAAAAGGGGGGCCCCCTGCTCTGCCTACAACAAAAGGGGGGCCCTGCTCCCTGCCTACAACAAAAAGGGAGGCCCTGCTGCGGCCCATAACCTTCTAAAAGGGGGCCCTGACGTTTGCCCAAACCTCAAAGGGGGGGGCCCTGACGCTGCCAAACCCCTCTAAAGGGGGGCCCCTGATGCTGCCTAACTTAAAGGGGGGCCCTGATTTCTGCCTAACCTTTTAAAGGGGGCCCCGGGACCTTACCTAACCTCTAAAGGGGGGCCCCTTTTACCGCCCTACAAACTAAAGGGGACTCTGGCTGGGTTACCCCCCCAACCTACCGGGTGGCCCTCCCAAAACTTACCCCGGGGGGTTTTTCTACCAAAATAAATAGGGCCCTTTATCAAATTTACCGGGGGGGCCCTGCCCTTTTTCCCTTAACTCCCTGGTAATATAATTGTTGGGGGAGCAGTCCATAGCTGTAGCTTATCTCCGGGGGTTAGTCCTTTTCCCCACCCTCCAACCCCTTGGGGTTATAGACCCTTTGTTATTTGGGTTGTACCCCGCTCTCCCAACCCCCCGGGAAGTTTTTACGAGGTGGGAATAGGGAAAGGGAAAGCTTTTAAAAAATTTAGGATTTTTAAGATTTGTGGTAATTTTTTGGGAGGGATGAGTTGTGGCCGGGCAAGTCCTCATGCGGTGGGAAGGATGCAGAAGAAAAAGGGGAAAAAAGAAAAGACTCAAGAGAAAGAACGGGGCTCCCCCGAAATGGGCGTCTCTGGGAGTCCCCCGATTTTAGCGGTTATTTTGCTTCATATTGGATCATGCTGTATTCACTGTAATGTGTTAAATGAGCTGGTGTCTGGGCCCCTTGTGGGCTTTTAAATTTGGCGGTTTTTGTAAGGGTTTTACCCGGCGGTTTTCCCGAATCTTGTGGTCTCTATATGGTGGGTTAGTAGGTTATACCTAGCTGGGGTTGACCTCTATGTTCTCTAATTGGGGGTGTTAGGTTATAAACCCGAGGGTGGGGCTAACCTCTATTGGGCTCTATATGGTGGTGTGTAAAAGGGTTTTACCCAGCTGGTGTTTTGACCTTATTTTGGCTTTTAAAGGTGGTGTTGTAGGTTTATACCTGGGGGTTTTGTTTGACCTTTATGTTTTGTCCCATGTGTGATTTTGTAGGTTTTACCTGGCTGGGGGGTCTGAAACCTCTATGGTTTGTCTTTATATTTGGGATGTTGTAGGTTATACCTGAGCTGGTACTGACCCCCTCTGTGGGCTCTATATGCGGGTAGTTTGGTTATACCTAGCTGGTGTTTGGGGCCTCATGTGGTGGTGTTTTTAGGGTTTGTCCGCTGGTATTTAAAGCCAGCGTACATGTGTCCCGGGAATTTACCCTGTTTTTTAGGAGGACACTTAATTTTTTGCTGGGGGTTTTTTTTTAAAAGGTGGTGAGGTGCGTGACCCAAAGGGGAAAAAGGAGGGGGATATTGTATGTGGGTGGGTGGGGGTGGATATTGTTAAAGTGGGCCCGGTGGGGGGGTGGATATTGTATGTGGGCTGGTGGGGGGGTGGGAAAATTTTAAAGTTTGGGCCCGGGGGGGGGAGTGGATATTGTATGTGGGTGGTGGGGGGAGCGGGTATTGTATGGGGGGGCTGGTGGGGGGGGGCGGGTATTGAAAGTGGGTGGGGGGGGGAAATGGATAATTTTATTTTGGGGTGGTGGGGGGGTTTGGGTTTGTAATGGGGAGCTGGTGGGGGGTGGATATTGTATGTGGGCTGGGGGGGGGTGGATATTGTATGTGGGCTGGGGGGGGATATTGTATGTGGGGGTGGGGGGGGTGGATATTGGGATGTTGGGGTGGTGGGGGGAGGGATATTGTAAGGGGCCTTTGGGGGGAGGAGCGGATATTTAATTTTGGGGTGGTGGGGGGGGGCGGATATTTTTTGTGGGCTGGGGGGGGAGCGGGTTTTTTGTATTTGGGGTGGTTGGGGGGGCGGATATTGGGATGTGGGCTTTGGTTTGGGGGGGGGTGGATATTGAATTTTTGGGGTGGTGGGGGGTTGGATGGAGCTTTCTTTAGCCCTGTGTCCCCATAATGTGAGACAGACAGATTTGTGACTCCCCTTGCCCATTGTACTTCACAAAACAGTTCTTTTTTTACACTGTATTTTGTTTTAAAATGGGCGCGTTTAAAGTCCGAGAGGGGGCCGTTTTTTTTTGTTGGGGGGGGGGGCGATCGGGTTTCTGGGGCGGGGGTTTTCCCTGGGGGGGCCCAAAGGGCTTCAGCTGAAATGGGGCCCTGAAATTTTTTGGGCCCTGGGGTACGGCATTATACCTCACTGCCTGTAGGGGGGCCCCTTAGACCGGCAACACTGCAGCCTTCACTAAACTTTGTAAAGAGCATTAAAAGGGATGAGTACCGACGTACTGTAAAAGGGGCGCTACTGGGGGCCGCCAGTCACTCCAGCCCCTCACTAATACATGTAAGAGCAGTACAGGCATTTACCGGGCACTGTACAGTAAAAAACGCTACTAACCCCCAGTCACTCCATGCCCTCACTAACCATGTAAGAGCAGTACAGGAGTGTAGTAAACCCCCCTGTACTGTAAGAGGCCACTTAGCCCACCAATCTTTGAATGCCCCCAAAATACATGTAAAAGCACACAGGAAATTAGTACCGCACGTACTGTAGAGGGGTGCTTCTAACCACCAATCCCCTGCCTGCATTTCACAACACATGTGACGAGCAGTACAGGACATGTAGTACCGCACTGTACTGTAGGTGCCAATCATTGCCTACACCTCACTAATACAGATGTTTTAGAAGTAAAATGTTCATGATAATTGTTTTGATTGTCCAGTCAATCACATGTGCTGCAGATTGGCAGTGTCTGTGACATTGTATGTTGAAACAACAATCAACATACAGTGTCCCGGGAAAGGCCATTGCATGTGGAAAATATTGTATCCTGAGGCCATTGATATTTGAGAGACCACTGCACTATCTATGCAGAGCACTAGCAACATATTTTATAAAATTGCAGCATAAAAGCTAATCTGAGTCCAAAGCCATCCACTCATTGGTGGCAGGCTATGCATCTTCTATGTGATCCGCAGAGAATGGGGACATCTGCGTAAGCCACTGATTCAGTAAAGTGGTTGCCCCATCTCAGCCATTTATGGCATGTTTGTAGGATATGCCATAAAAGTCTAATAGGTGCGGGTGCCACCACCTGGGCCTTCCCTTCTCGAGAGTGGGCCCCGAAACTCCCCGTTTAGGACAGAAAAGTTACTCTTCATTTCATTGTAACTGCTCGGCTGTACTCGGAATTCCCATTGAAATCAATGGACAGTGACTATGCAAGTGCGGACACTTTTCTGTTCTGAATGGGAGTTTCAGGCGTCAGTTCTTGAGGTGGGACCCACACCTATTAGAAATTTGTGGCATCTCCTGTCAATGTGCCATAAATGTCAGAAATGAGGCAACCCCTTTAATGTTGCTTAGAACTTAAAAAAGGGTAACTAAAAACTTCCTGAAATGTCATACTTTAAGGTCAAAAGAATCTACCTTAGAAGCTCAGTTTGACCTAATTTTCCTTCTTTATGGATGTTGTTTTAGTCCTCCAACTATCACCACGAAACATAAAAATTGTAAGCAAGGCTTCTAACACATGAGAGGGGGCCTACTCTTGAATACATGGCCGCTAGCCACTTAAAATGAACACTGCTCTTTTTTACACAATATATATCCTGTAAACCGATCCCACTTACTACTCCCAATTGCTACTTACAATTAGAATTTGACTATGGATTTAGAAAATGTAAATGTGCGCAGCGGTCAACGTGGTCAGTGCAGATTCCAGCATGAGCTCAGTGCTCTGGCACAGCCGCCGATGCCAAAATGACAGAAATTCCTGCCGTTTCCTATGGAACTGAGCGTCCCATTCAGAACTAGAGATTACCTCATCCCGACCACTGCACCTGGGGAGCGGAGGTGAACAGGCCAAAAATCTGGGGTGGAAGGATTTAAGGTACACTGCCAAAAGTCAGTTTGCTACTACTGCTCGCATAAAAAAAGAGGTTTTGGATTAGGCTCTCTATAGTTACCTGGATTGTACAAATTCACCCCAAATAGGTATCTATCAGGACAAGTAATACTGCAGTCTAGAACAGTCATCAGGGCATGAAGCAAAGCGCCCCACCATTGCCAGTCTCAGAAATGCTTTGATTTTTACGCTGACCCTTTTCCATTGCACTCTGTGGAATTCTCTGGCAATGAAGAGGGAGAACAAGATTGCTGGGATTGTGCACAGAAACCAAAGAGAAATGATTTGGATCAGCAGAACAATGCAGACATTCAGTGATGAGGCAGGTTACAGGAGCAAAATCAGCGTCTTCTGAACATCTCAAACATCAAAAGAAGAAGTCTTCTGAGCCAAACCTCAGACCCCCTCCCCTCAACCCCCCAGGAACTCCTCTGCTTTCTGTCACGGTCACAGCCACAGGCAGTTCCAGCTCCATCTATTTCTGATTATTTCTTCTGGTTATTTAACCTGCCTGGAATGCAGCCTGTGAAATCACATTAAACTCTGCTTCTCTTCAGAGGTCTCAGGGCCTGGCGGTGCTCGCTGGAATCTGCAAACCTTCTTATTCAGCTACTGCCCAACTTAAGATTCCTGCTCTGGGATATGAACTAAAGTGACAGCAAAACAGAGTTGTCTGCTCTTCCCTTTCAGAATCTGGAGTGGAGGGAAAGCGAAAAAATGTTGGTAATCTGTGTTTGGAATATCACATTTCCTTTCTGTTCTTCAAACCTTGTAGATTCAACACAGGGCAGTTCCTAGGCTAAATTTCACTCAGGGCGAGGTAAAGAAATTTCGTGCCCCTCCCTCCCCCCATGTAACATAATGTGCCACAATGAAGCGCAGTGCATCACCATCAACCAAATCTAAAATATACAAAAAGCTTTACCACAATCTGCTACATATAAAACTACTAAATAATAGTCTTACAGTTACCAAATAACACTGCTACACCAACCAGAATCCCAAGACCACTAAGACCACATATCACCAGCACACAGTGACCGAATAATACTACCACACCATGACCACATATCACCACATAGTGACCTAATACAGCAACACCGTGACCACATATCACCAGCACATAGTGACTGAATAATACAAACTGACCATTACTGAATACAAACCATTATACTTCAACCAATATTACCAACATACAGTGGTGGATACCCGCTGAACACAGGCTCTGCACACATATAACATGGTTACAGTAAAGTTATATCTAGTTGACACACAGGAGACGTCTCTGAAGAGTTGTTCTCTTTCTCTTCTTCTTCTCCTCCATCTGTCCCAGACGCCATGAAGACTACTCCCAACTCTTCACTGTAAAATTTACAAAACAAATATCTTAAGATTCCTCCCTTTATCAGCATTTTCCAACCAATTCCTATCTCTATACAAACTCCCCATCTATAGTATCTCATATAGCCAGGTAGTAGCCCCCTATAGCCAGGTAGTAGCCCCCTGTAGCCAGTGATACCCTGTAGCCAGTTGATGCCCCTGATTATCAGTACATGCCCCCTGTAAGCCAGTGATGCCCCCTGTAGCCAGTAGATGCCCCCCTTGTAGCTAGTGTGCCCCCATTGTAGCCAGTGATGCCCCCTGTAGCCAGTAGATGCCCCCTGTTATCAGTAGATGCCCCTGTAGCCAGTGATGCCCCCTGTAGCCAGTAGATGTTCCCTGTAGCTAGTGATGCCCCCCTGTAGCCAGAGATGCCCGCCTTGTAGCCAGTGATGCCCCCCTTGTAGCTAGTGTGCCCCCATTGTAGCCAGATGCCCCCTGTAGCCAGTAGATGCCCCCTTCTAGCCAGGATGCCCCCTTCTAGCCAGTGATGCCCCCCTGTAGCTAGTGATGCCCCCCTGTAGCCAGAGATGCCCGCCTTGTAGCCAGTGATGCCTCCATTCGTAGCCAGTGATGCCCCCATTGTAGCCAGGATGCCCCCATTGTAGCCAGTGATGCCTCCCCTGTAGCCAGTGATGCCCCACCTTGTAGCCAGTGTGCCCCCCATTGTAGCCCGTGTGCCCCATTGTAGCCAGGATGCCCTTGTACCATGTGCCTTCATTGAGCCAGTTGCCCCCTTGTAACCAGTGATGCCCCCTTGTAGCCAGTGATGCCCCCCTTGAAGCCAGTGTGCCCCCTTGTAGCCAGTGTGCCCCTTTGTAGCCAGTGATGCCCCCTTGTAGCCAGTGATGCCACCCTTGTAGCCAGTGATGCCCCCTTTAGCCAGTGTGACCCCATTGTAGCCAGTGTGCCCCCCATGGTAGCCAGTGTGCCCCCATTGTAGCCAGAGATGATCCCTTGTAGCCAGTGTGCCCTCATTGTAGCCAGTGTGCCCTCATTGTAGCCAGGATGCCCCCATTGTAGCCAGTAGATGCCCCTCTGTAGCCAGTGATGCCCCCTTGTAGCCAGTGATGCCCCCATTGTAGCCAGGACGCCCCCATTGTAGCCAGTGTGCCCCTCTTGTAGCCAGTGTGCCTCCCTTGTAGCCAGGATGCCTGCTTGTAGCCAGTGTGCCCCTCTTGTAGCCAGAGATGCCCCCCTGTAGCCAGTGTCCCCCATTGTAGCCTGTGTGCCCCCCTTGTAGCCAGTACGCCCCCTTGTAGCCAGGATGCCCCCTTTGTAGCCAGTGTGCCCCCCTTGTAGCCAGGATGCCCCCATTGTAGCCAGTGTGCCCCTCTTGTAGCCAGTGGTGGCCCCTGTAAGTAATTATAAAATAAACAAAAAGTACTCACCTGGGTCCGCGCTTCCCGGTCCGGAGCTGCTCAGCAGTGGGAGCTGCAGAGCGGTGTAAGCTTACGCTGCACGCAGCTCCCAGGGGTCTCCTCGGCGGCAGAGCTGTCACCGAGGAGATCCAGCGTCACAGGGGGCGCGGTGAGAGCTGTGCGCCCCCTGTGACGCTAATACAGGGGAGGAGTCAGGACGGGAACGATCCGTCCCGCCTCCTCCCTGCAGCTGCTGGCTCTGCGCGGACTGTTATAAAAACAGTCGCGCAGAGTAAGGGGCGCTCCTCGGGCGGAGGGCGGCCGTGGCGCCCCCCTCGGGTGAGCGGAGCCTCGGCGCCCCAGGCGACCGCTCGCTCTGCCCGCCCCTAGGAACAGCCCTGATTCAACAAGAGCATCGTCTGAGGCTCAGGCAGGTCCGGCGATGGGGAAACGGGCTCATGGCGCATATAACCCTCAATGTACCAGCAGACTAATGTGACAACAGTGCATGCTAAGATTTCAGATAATAAACACCATGGGCCTTATGTATGAAAACCATCTAGCAGTAAGACTGTCTTTGTTGCCCATAGCAAACGGTCTGCGCTCCGCTTTTATATTTTAAGAGCACTATATGAAATAAAAGCTGAGATCTAATTGGTTGCCATGGGCAACAAAGAAAGTCTTAGACCTAGACAGTTTTCATACATAAGGCCCAATATGACTTACAAAGGGACTTACAGAAAGCCTAGTTAAAGGGGTTTTGCCACGAAGTAAAATTGACGTGGGAAGTTTGTAAATTAAATAATAAACATTTTCACCATTCATCATTATTAAAAATTCCGGACCATTTTTGATTTAGCTGCTCCTTTAGTGATCCACTGTTTACAGCTCGTCTTCAGGGGACACGACCAGGGCTGAGAGCTCCTCAGTCCTGGTTGCACAAGCTCAGACATCACCTCTCCTCTCGGGCCAGCTACCGATGTTCAAACCCGGGTGCTGTCTTCAAATCCTGTCCTCTGTGCTCCTTGTTAATTTTAGTCAAACAGTGCAAATAAATTAAAAAAAGGAACCTCAATCAGGTCTGTGCATCGATAAAGAGAAATAAAATCCACAGGTCTGGTTCCTGCAGGGGTTTGAACCTAGGACCCATGTGATGTGAAGCAAAAACTTTACCTCTCAGCTACTCACAATGCTTTACATAAACAGACCTTTCTTTGACTGCAGAGAGGAAAGGCCTGGTGATGTAATCCTGCAGGGTCACATGATATGCAATTCAAACAAATCACACACGCCCCCTTCTGAGCACACAGAGCTGAAGAGCAGGATGCAGGAGGTATGAAATGAGATCATGGCAAAACCCCTTTAATGGGGCCCCATGAACGGGGATTCCTTCCTTCCCTGTACCATCCTGATTCCAAATCAGTGGATTAAGGCATTAAAATATTATATCTGTTCCAACCGGGATTTTGTAGTGGTCAGAGGGTTGTCACTTCCCATGCCCACACCTAAGCACAGTGATGTACTCTTAGGGCTTGTCCCCACGGCATAGGTTTGCAGCTGGTTTTTCAAACGGTTTTCGGAGGGTAATAATATAACAAGTTATAGTGACTAGGATTCTGGAGAGGGGTCGTTGATCCAGGGATTTATTCCGATTGCCAGATTGGAGTCAGGAAGGAATTTTTCCCTAAAATGAGGACAATTGGCTTCTACCTCATGGGGGTTTTTTCCTTCCTCTGGATCAACACTTTAGCAAAATTGGCTGAACTGGGTGGACGTCTGTCTTTTTTCGGCCTAACAAACTATGTAACTATGTAACCGTCTGCAAATCGGCTGACAAACGTTTACATGGACCTCTATGGAAAACCTGCGCAGCAGTCCCCACTGCACAGGTTTTCCGCCCGGCGGTTTTTCAGACCGCCAGTGGCCCGAAAAACATTAATGATGTTCATTCTTCCATCCGGTTTTCGGACTGAATATATTAACATGTCAATGGGAGGGGGAGGGCTTTTCTCCGCTAATCGCGTGTGCACGGCCCAAAAACAGTACAAATAACGGTCAGATAAACCGACCGGTATTTGTCCTGTGCCGTGGGGGCGCGGCCTTGGGGTCCGTCCACACAGCATGGTTTATTGGTTGGATTTTCAGACGGTTTGCAATTTTGAAACCGTCTAAAAACCATCAAGAATCTGTCCCCATAGACTTTACTAGAAAATCCGTTCAGTAATCTACTCTAAACGGATTTTCAGCCGCTTGTGTTCCGAAAAACTTGGAACATGCACAATCTTCTGCCTGGTTTTCGGGCGGAAGATGTACAATTCAATGGCTATGGGGGGCGAGCGAATCCGCAGACAGAACCATTCCCCAAACCATGCAAAGGACAATAAAATACCAGCCAGATTCTTAAACAGAATCCGACCGGCATTTGTCGTGTGGATGCACCTTTATGGCAGGCAGGTGACCTGTCCAGATTACCATGGTATCATTCTGCTGTATCAAAGCATTGAGAGGCATTTTAGGCCTAGGGATGTGAATCCATGCTTGTTTCCCATATACTGCATAAAAGAAAGCAAAGCTAACAACTCTGTATAAAACCTCTATTAATCTAATAGATGCTATGCAGGTACCATCAGCTGAATACAAGTGTCATAGTCTTTTTTACATGGGCAGATAATTGTTGGTTTAGCATGTATACCTGGAAAGCGCCCAACGTGTATTCTAAAGGGGACATGTATGGAAACTGTGTAGGTCTAAGACTTTCTTTGTTGCCCATTTTTCAGATCACTATATGAAATAAAAGGGGAACTCTGATTGGTTGCTGTGGTTGCAAGGAAAATCTTAGACTTAGATAGTTTCGATATGTGAGGTCCTAAATGTATCCATAGCTTTAAATGGCCCAGGAGACGCTAAAAGTGTGTTCTTTTGGCCTCCATTTGGCCAGTATAGGTATGTACATATACCACAAAAAATAGTGCAGAAGCCTGTGGTGGGATTTGAACCCAGGACTCCAGCGCTGCAAGGTAACAATGGTAACCCCCATGCTGCCCCATGTTATAGCGTTTGTATATCCCCTGCTTCTGCCATGCAGCAAGGACATATCTTAGAGCAGTGATTTTCAACCAGTGTGCCGCGACACATGGTCGGGTGTGCCGCGGGGAAAGTTCCCCAAACTATGGTGTGCCCTGTGTTTTGTTCAGGGCCGTTCCTAGGGGTGGGCAGGGCGTGCGGTCGCCCGGGGCGCCGAGGCTCCGCTCACCCGAGGGGGGCGCCACGGCCGCCCTGCCCGCCCGGAGGAGCGCCCCTGACTCTGCGCGACTGTTTTATAACAACCGCGCAGAGCCAGCAGCTGCAGGGAGGAGGCGGGACGGATCGTTCCTGTCCTGACTCCTCCCCTGTATTAGTGTCACAGGGGGCGCACAGCTCTCACCGCGCCCCCTGTGACGCTGGGTCTCCTTGGCTGGCAGCTCTGCCGCCGATGAGACCCCTGAGAGCTGCGTGCAGCGTAAGCACGTCACGCTGCTTACACCGCTCTGCAGCTCCCACTGCTGAGCAGCTCCAGACCGGGACGCGTGGACCCAGGTGAGTAATCTTTTGTTATTTTATAATTACTTACAGGGGGCATCACTGGCTACAAGAGGGGCACACTGGCTACAATGGGGGCACCCTGGCTACAAGGGGGGCACACTGGCTACAAGAGGGGCATCCTGGCTACAATGGGGGCACACTGGCTACAAGAGGGGCATCCTGGCTACAAGGGGGCACACTGGCTACAAGAGGGGCATCATGGCTACAAGGGGGGCACACTGGCTACAATGGGGACACACTGGCTACAAGGGGGCACACTGGCTACAAGGGGGCACACTGGCTACAAGGGGGGCACACTGGTTACAAAGGGGCATCCTGGCTACAATGAGGGCACACTGGCTACAAGGGGGCACACTGGCTACAATGGGGGCACACTGGCTACAATGGGGGCATCACTGGCTACAAAGGGGGCATCACTGGCTACAAGGGGGCACACTGGCTACAAGGGGGCATCATGGCTACAAGGGGGGCTTCCACTGGCTGCAAGGGGGGATCACTGGCTACAGGGGGGGCATCACTGGCTACAATGGAGGCACATTGGCTACAGGGGTGGGCATCTCTGGCTAGAATCGATATTATTAACTATATGTATAATATGTACTGTTTTAGTGTCATTTTGTGCCATTTTGGTTGGTGGTGTGCCCCGGGATTTTTTAAGTGTAAAAAGTGTGCCGCGGCTCAAAAAAGGTTGAAAATCACTGTCTTAGAGAGTTGATGGAACAAGTCCCCTTGGTACTGGATGCCAGGGTGATAGTAAACTGGATCTTTGCCATAGCTATAGGAAAGCCTGCTGGTGCCTCTATTCAGTCACAGACTTCAATCGGTCCTGTCAGCAGCATAGGACTGAATACAAGCTGCCACGAATCCCGTAGAAAACCCCACTTGTACATAGTATTTTTTTCATAAACTCCCAGCTCTATCTAGCAGAGTTTATTATGTTACTTGAGTAGACAGAGCAACCCCAGGTAATGTAAAGCTCCCGCAGGGATCCCACCCTGGATCCGGTGTCAGTGTATTCACAACTCCTGGCAGGTTACCAGTGATAATCCACCTTGTGTCTGATAATTTTATGGCTCATGAATAAAACTGTCTCTTAGACAACACTTTCTGACAGATTATGCAAATGTTTCTCAGCTGTGCGCCATGTGTATAAAAATCTCTCCTGCTGTAGGATTTGAGGCACGTGTGGCCTTAAAGACAAACCCTTTTACATTTCCCACCTTTTTGGAACCTTTTTTTTCTTAATTTTTTCTTCGTGCATAGTCTGCAATATAAAAAACCTGATGGGGCCAGCAGCTTGAAGTTTTCCCTTTCACCAAAAGGCACAACATTTTTAAGGTAGGGGCTTTCCCCAACCCTTTTTTAATTTTTTTTTTTAAAATGTATTTTTATTACTTTTTTTACTTAAAACGCAACGTAAAAAACAAAAAACATGCCCCTTACATAGTATATAACCCCATAGAGTGTATATCCCCTTTTATTAAAAATCACACATTAACCACAGCAATTTGTTCAGCACTCCTACAAAATTTAAAGCCCAAAAAGTCATTTATACCGACAAAAATTAAAAATATTGGGGTTACGCCCCTCATTTAGATTAGACCCCAAAACAAGATACAAAAGGGAAAAATTATTAAAGGGTTAGGACCGCCCGTATTTTGGGGGCATGTATCAAAAAGAGTTCCTGGAGAGTTTCAATAGTCCCCCCCCAGAGTTCCAATCGCGTTTAAAGGATTCAAAAAAAAAACATTTTTTAGGGCCGGGGAGATACTCTATGTCCCTAAAATTTCCTTTATTGGGGAAAAAATAGTGCCTTTTCTGAAGGGGGAAGAGCCTGTTTTTTCCCGTGTTTAGCAATTCCCCACATTTGGGCCCCTGTTACAAAAATATAAAAAATAGTCTACCCCGTCTACGAAACCCCAAAGGGAAGGGGAAAGGGAAAATTTAAAAAAATTTTAAAATTTTTGGGGGGTAAAAAGGGAACCCCCCAAAACCCGAAGTTTCCTCCCAAAAACCCAAAGAACTGGGAAATTTTCCCCCAAAAAAGGGGGGCCCAATTTTGGTTTCAAGCCCAAAAAAAAATGAGGAAAATTCTGCTCCAGTTCCCCACATCTCCAACACACATTTTTGGGAGATTGGAAATTTAAAACTGTTTCAAAGAGAGCAGGCGTGTGATACCAATTTCATTTTAAAACCCTTTAAATTGGTTTTCCTTATACTGTATGGATATGAGGACTTAGAAAGGCCCGTAGCCAAACATTTTGCCAAATTCCCCCAGTGACAGGGATAATCCCCGAAACCTTTCCCCCTTTAGAAATATAGGGATGCGGCCCGGCGGTTTCCCCGGGTGGGGGGGTAGCAAATATCTGATTTTATAGCCCAAAAAAAAGTCCCCTAGTAGAAGTAAAGTTCGGCAAATCTGGGTCAAAGGGGGGGAAGGGTTTTTGGAAACCCCATCCCCCCCCAGCACCGAAAAATATAGTGTTAACCCGTAAAAATGAAAAAAAAGACCCCGGGGGACGGCAACCAAAAAAAGGCCTTTCAGTTCTGAAAAAATTTTATTTTAAAGTAGTGAGTCCCCTATATCCGCAAAACGGAACCCGTTTTATTTTGGGAAACCCCCGGTCGCCTTTTTTCGTCCATCCCACCCCCTCCCAACTGAGAAAGAAAAAAGAAAGGATGTCTTTGAGGGGCGCCTTAGGGGCATAAACCCGGAAAACCTTTTCACAGCATTTCTGCCCAAAAAGCTTCGTCAGGGACATGGAATTTTAACAGTGGGGTTTTTATTTTTTGGGTTTTTGTAGGTTGGCCCCCGAGTAACGAAAAATTGGTTTTAAAAGGCCCCCCATCCCAGGGTTTCAAGCTCATCCATCTAGTATATGGCATATAGCTGGACCAAATGGTATTTACCCTAATTTGTTTTGCCCCCAAAAAAATTTAAAACCCCGTCTGGTTTCTGAGAGCCCCCCCTGTTTTTTTCCCCGCAAGGGAAAACACTTTAGATACCCATTTCCCCCTACGAAAAAAACCCCAAAAATAAAAATGGATTAAAAAAACCGCCCCCGCAGGGATTTCAGGGTTTCTTAAAGTATTGGGATTTGGGGCGTCTCAAAGAGATACATTAAAATTTGGTAAGTCGAATTCTTAATAGCTGCATCCCCCCCCCAAATAAATCCATCGGGGCTAATATTTTTTTTATCTCCATAAGTAATTTCGGAAAAAAAAAATTTTTGCTTTTTACAGGGGAAGGGGATTCTGAGGGAAAGGAAAAACCCTAAATTTTTAAGTGCATCCTCCCCCCTTCCCCCCGATAAAAAAAAAAAATTTACCTTGAGGTGGTCAAAAAATGGTTTCCCGGAAAATTAATAGATAATGCTTCCCTTTTTGCCGTGTTTATTTTATAACCCCCAATTAAAAAGAAACCCAATTTATTTTAAAAAGGGGGTAGAGGTTTTTGGCAAAGTTTGTAATGGGATCAATGAGGGTTAACAGGACATCATTTGCCCTACAGGAAATTTTTTAAAATTCCCCTTCCCCCCACTTTTTTTACCCCCCCCTTTAAAGTCTGATGCTGGGCCCAACCGCCGCAGGGCCCAAAAGGGTTCCCAAAACAAAGGGCAAAAAAAGTGGGGGGAGGGGGGGGCCCTGTCTTGTTTCCCTTAATAATAGTTATTTTGGAAAATAAACGTGAGGGGAGTCTAATGGAAGCCGACGGTTTAGGAAATGAGCCCCCCGGGGGCGGCAAAAAAACGGGCCCCCCCCTCCCATAGGCCGCAGAGTGGGGGGAAAATTTAAGGACCAATTTAGGCGATCAAATGCCTTTTCTGCATCAAAAGGGTTAAAAGGAAACATGGTTCTCTTCTTCCCCATTCACAATTTCTATAAGATCAATGGGGCCCCTTTGGTGTTGTCCCCCCCCCTTTCCCACATTTGGGTTTAAAACCCAAATTTAAACCTTATGGGGCCAACTGTGGCATGTAAGTAGATAATTATTTGCCAAAAATTTTTGTAAAAATTTTCTTTTTCCCCCATTTTAATTTAAAGCTTGGGGGCTTTAGGTACCGCACCCGGGGGTCCCCCCCCGGCTTTTGGGGATTAAAGTGATTATGAGTGCAGCATAGTGTCAGGAGCTGCCCGGGCCCTGTAAAAATGAGTTATATAA